>NIPQ01092362.1:64454-84037 GCA_002806875.1 Lepidotrigona ventralis hoosana | reverse complement strand
AGAATTGGTGGTGGTGGACAGAGAGGGTGGACAGAGGTGGGTGGGCTGGTGGTAGTGTGCGGTGGGAGGGGGTGGGTCGGTGGAGAAGTTCCGAAATGAGTACCCGTGCAAATACGCCAGGATTGTTTCTGCCGCTAATTGCTCGGTTTTTTGCAGGGGCTCGGCCAACAATCGATTTGCATTTCAAAGGTAGTCCGGCATAAAAATAAAATGCGCTCCGTTAAAAGTTGACTGGCGGCGGCGTGCGACGTTGTGTGCGTTCCCCGATACGTGTATCTTCCCGATTCTACGTATATTCACGCACACTGGCCGGCCGGTGCCGCTTGCGAACGACAAATTGTATAAAACTCGTGCCGGATTAAAGCCGTCGATGGAACAACGTCGATTCGCGCTTTTTCCGCCCGCCTGGCGCCGATTCGGTCCGGCCGCCGCCACGCCACGCCGCGATTATATTCGCCGCGGAATATAATGTTTCGTTCCGAGATTCCATGCCTCGTCAACTCGAGATTCGCTCGCCTATAACGCGAATAATGAGCGCTCGATTGCTCCGAGACCCGAGGTGGTTCGTCGGACAGAGATCGGGAGGGGGATGATCATCCTTTGGGAAATTAGGAAGTTTAATCTGGAATTGGAAAATATCGGAAAGTGGAAAATGATTGCACGAAACGGTCGATCAAGTTTTATGAACACGGTGAACGAGTATTTAAACACGTTGTACAATCTGCCGATTATAAAAGAATATTCGTTAATCGGCACGTGTGCGTGTGTGCGTGTGTGTGTGTAGGTACTTTAAAGCGGCAAATTGTGAAAAGAGTATCGCGTTAAGTGGAATCAACTTATCAACGTGGACATTCGAAGGGGATAGGCGAGAAGGACGGCCAGGGTGAGAAACTTGAAATGGCAATCCCCGCAGAACGAATATTTCGTTTCCTACATCGCAGGGTGGCCGTTCAGTATTTGATTTTACGCAGTACGCGTCGGATGGTTTCCACGAACGTTAATTATCACTGACCACCTACAGTCCCATTACATTCCAATCGACCCCTTAATCAACGCATGATTGGTGTACTAATTGATTGCTACTCCGTAATTATAACGGTGCACTGGCAGACACCGGTATCGAAACCTCCAAGTACGGAGAAACGGTTGCTTGGAATTGCGCACAATGAAGCTGGTTATTGGTACTTTCTGCGAAACCACTGTTACTCGTTGCGTCAAATTTTACAATAAAAAAGAGAAAAAACCGCGCATTTTTCACGAGAAACGGATACCAAGGTTCGAGGCGTATGTCAAAGATACATTTCATTCTTCGAGCAAACCAACCGCTCCCTTTTAATACAAAATATACAGACACAGAGTGCAAAGAAAAGTGTAGAAGGGAAGAAGGAAAAAAATGATAAGCATCAAGGGAGTAATTCGAGTTTCACCCTCTCCTGGATTTTTAAAGACGGGCAGACCAAGTGGTGACGCGTAGCAGCAGGAACTCGAACGAACTGTCTCGTCTCTTCCGAGGGGATCGATACAAGGTCGGCAAAATTTTACCACCGTCGGTAGCTTTGTATTGACGCTGGATAATACAGAGTATGCTTTTTCGTCGATGAGAGCTTCGTTGATAAAAGAATCGTCGATAAAAATCGAAAATCACCCCTTTGAAATTTTCGGGACAGAACACGCGCAAAATAACATCTTTCATCTTTGTAAATTTTTAGGTCACATCGCCGAATCTGCTAGCCAACTAGCGAGCCCAACGCAAACAAGAAAGTACGATTAATATTAAACTGATTGAATTACGAATAAGATAAACGAACCTGGCCACGGACACGCGTTGTAAGGACATTAAAACGCATTAGTCGCGAAAATTCCACGTTGCCGCATATTCATTATTACATCAAACGTCCATGCCTCCAATTATTTGAAATTATCCGTATAGAAATTAATCCTATTGACACGCGGGTAGTTCCGATCCCACTCGTTAAAACGGTTCTAATGAAACGCCTCCCGTTCACCCTCTCTATATCCACCATAATCGCGCTGTTTACAATTAGTAACATTAATTCGCCATGATTTCCAGTCCCGTGTACGTGAGAGAGGCTCGCGAATTTGTATAGAATTTCATTAAGCCAACGGTTAGCCACTCATCGAACCGTAGAACGTAACCGGTGGTCGGATTTGTACCAATTATTAGAAAATGTATATACAAGCGGCTTTGCGCGATCCATGTTCCGTTTGGCAAATATTTGACGGCTCTCCATTGGACACCTCCAACAGTCCGAATACCTTGCATATTCACTGATATTTCTATCTCGAATAAATTGAATCAGACTCCACCTTCCGCGTGCAGTTTAAAAAAAGGAAAAAAGCTACCCGTCATCCTCCGTTTTTCTCTATCGCTTTTTGATTGTTTCTCTCATCGGCAGGGATTGCGGGATTTTCACTGTGGAAGAGCGAGGACGTGAAACAACGTCGCAGTTTTCTGTAACAAATAGAAAATATTCCGCCGGCAAAAACAGAATCACAATCAAAAAAACAAAAATAATCGAGGAGGAATCTTTTCGGTTCCGACAATAGTAGCGTGACAAGTAGGCCGCTAGATTCTCCGTCCCTTGCCGGACGTGACGTAAGAACGCAGGTTCGCCACGAATGACCATGGCGCGTGACACGGCGACGAAACGGACAGAAACCTGCAATTCGAAGTTTTTAATAGAGATTTGCACCGGCCGGCCGGGCCAAAGAGGTCGGTATAATCCAATAGGGCCCCATTGTCTGCCCGTTCTCCGGACATAACCAACCCTGTTCCCTCCCCTCGCAGCCTCTCGCCACTTCTCTCTCTATCTTGCTCGGGTCCTGGTCGGTATCTCCGCTCTACACCACCATATTCATAGAACACGAGCACAAAGACGTGTTCCCCATGTATATGGATGCGACACTGCACTGGGAAGCAATGCATATTCAAAATCCAGCCGCGGGCGGCTTGCCAGGGCAACGGAGTCTCTTGTTTTGCTACAGGCATGGAGCACGAGTCCGCAAATTCGGTTACTTCATTTTGAGCCCTGACCACCCGACCGCCACCCCTTTTGGCCCACAGCCCGACCCCACCTGGTCACCCAACCTCCTTTTACCAGCACCTCCTCCACCGCTGTTCGCGTAGAACGCTACGCGTTTTAACCCCTCGGCGTATGTCCGGGGTTATGAATTTTAATAGCTTTACGCCGCGCCACGTGGGGGTGGTAGGAGAGGCCACGGGGGTGGCTCGGAGGGTGCAGGCTCGTGGACGCGAGCGAGTAGTAGGGTAGAGGGTGGCAAAAGAGGAGAAGGAGGCAGAGAGGCGGTGGGCGCTGCAAAAATGGCGGCGAGTTTTTCGCCCGTCAAATTGTCGATAGATTAGATTAGAGAAAAAAATGCGCGCGTGGTACGCGCGCCTCTGTGTGTCCTCTCTCTGGTGCGCCCGCCCGATGACAGAGACGGAAAGACCGCGGACCGACGCTAGGGGAAGAAGGAGGACGCGATTAACGCGCTGACGTCGCCGTTCATAGGCGGTTCTGACCTGTACGCGACACGTTTTTCCGACCGGTTCCGTGCTTTTTCTCTATATTCTCTGCACTCTGATTTTTTTTGAGGGGCGACGGGGGAGAGAGAGAGGCGCGACGCACGCCGCTGGAAACGCCCGACGATTTTTGTTTCCGCCGTCTCGTCGGTCGCCCGGCGCATGGAAAAATCATGGAATCGCGCGCACTCGATGTGTAATCGTTTTACCTGGGATCGCCTCGTTATCTTCGTCGCTCTTCGTCTTACGTTTCATTTGTTGCTGTTACTCTTATCTAGACACACACGCGAGGAGTCATCGAACGTGAATCACTTATGTCACCACTCGACTTATGTCATTGCTATCTATATTCTCTATCATTCAGAGAAACGAAAGAGGAATCTTCCTGTTCATTTAGAAATCAGCAAGTTACCTTCTTCGAACACGGTCTCCCGTCTTGCATTTTACGCATCGTTACCATTGCAATCGTCACCGTCCGTTTTATACTTCGTTCGCTATTACATTCGTTTATTTAAAAATAAACGAAAAGTCATTGTGAAAGTCACACTATCGTGATAAATTTTTACACAAATACACAGGAAACTCGAACCGTTGTTATCGCGTAACGTAATTCCGTAATTCACCTGGCGCAGAGATATCTGGAAGATCGGCTTACGCTCGATCCACGTCGTGTATTATAACGGTCGCGTGCTGGCTGGTTGCGGGCGGTGGTTTAAATCGTCACGGAACGATTCGAAAATTCCGAGTGCCACCCTGGGGAACGGTTTGACAATAGTAGCAGCGGCCTCATCAAGTAAAATCATCGTCACCAAAACTCGCAGATGGCTAAACGTAACGCGTTCGCAACCCTCCTTCCCTCGTTTGGCCAGGGGGACACTGCCGCCGCCGCCGCCTCCATCCCCGCACCATTTTCAGCCCGCGTCACATCCTTCCCTCCTCCAATTCAGCCGCGTAATCTACTTTTCGTTTTGACCGTGAATGTCGTTAGCACGTTATGAAACTCATTAATCTCGCAAATACTAGCCCAACAATTTCGTGCCGCGTAAACGCACCATTGAATTGCTTCCCGGCCGCTCTCTAATGGCGAAAATACCGCGGCTCCTCTCTTTCTTTCCCGTCGATTTCTCGTCGCTCTCCTCGATACACCGCGCGACAAACCCGCATTCGCCATTTAACCACGCGTGAAATTTTCGTAGGACGATCGAAGTCGACGCGTGGAGCCGAGATTCTTTTTTATTTCCGCTTCGATAATTAAAAATTAACTTTGCTACAACTTCGTTGCCAAGTTGATCGGTCCAAATCCTCGCAGAAGAACTTACAAATTTATTGCACAAATTGGAATCGAGCCTGGTAATTTGGAATCTTATAGAATGGCAATGTGTAAGATGCGCGGATTCTATTACAAATTCATGTAATAAACAATCCTATGTTCGAGATTCAATCGAAATTACCATTTGTCGCCACGGATAATTGATGAGAACGTTTCTCCAACAACGTAACGTTCAGTAATTATCAGATTGGCAGATCGTATCAACGATATACTCCCAGTGTAAAATAAAATTTCTCGATCCATTGGAAAATTCTTCTTAATTGATAGATAAATTGCCTTCTATTTCTCGGTACCTAAATCAGTTCTTCGTTCCATCCCGCCAATGTCCATCGAACGATCCAGAGGTTGTTTCCACCGCGGCGGTTCTCGAAACGGTTTTCTGTTGCCGGAATCGAAGTCAACGCGGAACGATAATGGCCAGGATCGTTGAAGCCCGGGATCCGCGTTTAAGGAGGAATTACCGTGAGAAAGGGTCGGCGGAGGTGTCCGATTCACAGGCATCTCTGCAAGGATATCCCCTCGACGGCGGAGAGACACCCGCGCGCGCAGGCCAGGTACCGGTAATGAACTCTTCAGGATCTCGAGGGATTTTTCGTAAGTACCTGCGGCCCGCAACCTCTTTTTCTCTCTTTCTTTCTCTCTCTCTCTCTTTCCTGTGACACCTTGAATGGTGTTAGTTCTAACGCCTGTAGATCAGCCCGGACAGGCCACTAAGACTGTTGTGGAGGGCCATCCGCCGCTGCCTGGATCCCCGAGTTTCGCAAATTCGGTTCATTTGCCGCATTGTACGCGGCTTAAAAGAGAAATGAGACCCTCTCGAAATAGAGAGAGCGAGCAAGCGAATCAGGATGGGAGGTTCGACGTGTACGAGAGAGTGGATCGAGAGAAAGAGAGAGAGAAAGAGAGAGTGGAACCGGTGGAGAGATAGACGCGGAGAAATCGTCGGCAAAGAACGTTGAAGTTTACCGACGAGTGCCTCGGAGCCAGCCAGGGGTGGACCAGCCACCACTTGACACGCACCTTCTTCGTCGTGATGCACTTGTGTGTCTGCTCCGTGCCGCGGCAACTCGCTCGTTTGCCGGTTTCGAGATCCCGACTGCCTTCGCCAGAAGTGGAATGCATCGGGAAATCGTAAATAATCGGGGGAAAGAAGAGGTACTCGATGAATTTTAGTATATCGTTCATTTTCTTTTTTTTTTTTTTATATGTTCGGTTTGTATTGCTTACTCTCAGCAAATTGCTGTTGCTAGAATTCTATAATTGAGGGTGAAGTTAAATTTAAAAAAAAAATCAGCAATTACATCCACTTCTTCTCGATGAAATTTATTGTTTAAATATACGTGTAGATGGAGATACGTTAGTTGTAATATTCAAATGAAACTAATTCGTAGCTCTTCGCGGAAGCTTTATCGATTTACTTTCTTCCTCGTTTGATAAATTTCGTCATACACTTTACATTTTTGATTCCATCGACGACACGTGAAAATTGAAAAAGAAGTTGCATAAGTAACTGCAAAATGAAACGAAAATAAATCTTGCGATGACTAATTCTTCGAGCAAAGAGAAATAGAGAGATTCGTTGATGTTAGCGACCATTAACATTTGGAAAAAGAAATCGAGGATTGTCCAATATTGTTTCAAACGATGAACTCATTTCTTTTCGTGCGATGGTTACGGAGGAAGAAAAGAGAAAACCCGAATTATTATCAATCAAACGACATGAATTTAGAAATGCGCAGGTGGCACGTTATGCCGCGATACCGATTCGGTAAATTACGGCTAATGCGATTAAACTGACTGCCAGATTAGAACTTTGTATATTGGCCTCTCCGTACGACATACGACAGTTATTAGTTTACCGTTACTTAGCCGTTCCTGGCCGTTTCAATGCGATTACTTTGTCATTATAACGATTTCGCTGAACGTCGTATTTTCTCATCGTACTTGTTCTCGCGCAAATACAAAAATTTCTTCCAAATTTTTTCGTAAATTTTTTCGTCCATTAGCGGAAGATAAGCCTCTAACGTTGTTTTAGTAGATTTCGTACGTAGTTTCCTCCAATTTACATTGCGATAAATTATAAATATCACGATCGAGCAGAAGATGATAATAACGATGATCAAACAATTTCGTATGCGTCAACGAAAACTGAGAGAGAGAGAGAGAGAGAGAGAGAGAAACGAAAGAAAGAAAGAAGGGAAAAAATAGGAAAAAATATAGGTATATTTTTTAGAGGAAGCGTTGTGTCCGAGTAATTACGATCCTTATCGAGTAGACGCGCGCGCGCGCGAGCACAGGGGTAGCGAAACGGAAAAACATCGCGTGTGATTTATAATGTATCGAATCGTAAAACGCATGATGAGCGACTTCTTCGTTTGTGTACGGGTGCATGAACGAACGATATATTAATCATCCACGCGTTTCAACGAAAAGTTGATGGAATCATGGAATATTAATTGTGATGCAAATTCGATGACGCACGTGCAATCGAAAACGCGATACCTGCCCCGTCGATTGTAATCTCGCATCGGACCCAAAAATATTTGAATAAATCGATCATCCGCCGCCTGTATGGCAGCAATTAACCTCCCTCCATTAACACCTTAGAATTGTTCTTTTTTTCTTTTTTGGCGACCATTGCCGATGACCGAACGTTCGATTTGGCATTGAAGATATTACGCTTCTGTTCTCGTAACTTTCTCTGTTTAAAGAAAAACTTGAGAATTTTTAATACAATACTACCGTGATTTATACATGCAGGCATAGATGTCTAAAACGACTGTCGCGGTTAGGCAGAGAATATTTTCATTTATTTAAAACGAATATAAATGTACAAAAATCTACAAAATATCAGAAGTAGATGTAATTCTATACTCTTACGGAATCTAAATTTTGTCTCATATACTTTAGATACTCTGTACTTTACACTCTGTACTTTAAAAATTCTATATCGCAACGTAGAATTTTAGAATCTAAAATATCCCCAAAACGTATAAACATTCACAGTCTAATGCTTTTCGTTAGAAAGCTGAAATTTTCAGGAACGAACGAAAGAAATAAAAGGGAGAAACCTCGGAATCGCAACGTAGAATTTTAGAATCTAAAATATCCCCAAAACGTATAAACATTCACAGTCTAATGCTTTTCGTTAGAAAGCTGAAATTTTCAGGAACGAACGAAAGAAATAAAAGGGAGAAACCTCGGTTGGAAATATCAAATCGAGACGGACGAAAATGGACAATCGTGATAATTATCTGGAGGAATAAACGAATACTTGTAATTTCCATCGATTCTAGAGATCGATCGCAACGAAGCGGGCGAAGAAACCAGGCACCGCCCGATCTAGGATCAAAAATTACTACCTAAAAATCGTGATAATTATCTGGAGGAATAAACGAATACTTGTAATTTCCATCGATTCTAGAGATCGATCGCAACGAAGCGGGCGAAGAAACCAGGCACCGCCCGATCTAGGATCAAAAATTACTACCTAAAAAATCCTCTAACGCCGGAGAAAAAAAAAGGAGAGAGAGGACCTTGCCGAGCAGTTATTAGTTTTGCCAGCCGGGGAGCTTAAGTTTTAAGCCGGAAATCAATGCACCCGGTCGGACGGCTTTGTAAGCTTCCTCGTATGACGGTTTTAACGAGTGCGAGTTACGTAAAAGTGACGCCGCGCCCTGATCGACCAAAAAATCCTCAAACATCTTCCACCCCTGCTACCGGCAACCCCTTCTCCACCGAACGTTCTCGATTTCCTCTCTTCCCCTGGCTGGTCGACTCGGTTCGACTCGGTTTTCGCTCGATTTTCACTTTTCAATTAAACGACGCCTCGATGAGACGGACGTTCTCTTTGTGGCAAAGTTACATACTACTTTGGTTTCTCGGCGAGAACAAACTTAAATTCCCGTCGTTTGCCTTCTCGCTGCTACCGATTAACGAGTATGAACGTGTTGGAAATAACTCCGTGGGTGAGTGAATTTGCAACATTTTGCCTGGAATTCTTCGAGAGAGACATCTCGCAAAAGAGAGAGATCAAGTAGATTTAGCAGATAAATCTATTTAATGCAAGCAGAAGGAAGTATTTTCTTTAACAACTCTTTGGGGGTTCCATAAATTTTAACTAAAGAATCTCTATTCAAAAGCAAAGGGATTGCAAGCTGACTGTCAATTCAAGTTCCATCGAACAGCGATAACGTTTTTTTAGCGATAAAATTTTTCCTAAGAGAATTCCAAACGTTGAATGATATACTAGAGTATATTAATCTCTGCGAAAAATTACGAATCGAACAAAAGATTTTAAAAGACTTTCTGTTCACAGGTAATGAAGAAATCCATTCTTCGTCCGGAACGGGCGAACAAGGGCCGTATATCGACGCGCGTCCGAGTTAATCAGCGCTAACCAAGAAAGTACTTGAATACTTCTCTAGCCGGCTTCATCTTATCCTGTGGAAAGGTCTCGCTCGCTTTTCAATTAAGCGGCGCGCCGTGTTTAATTTTCACGGAAAGATCCACCTAGCCACGGTTGAATGGGATCGAAGTATCGATCAAGCGGAATCTACCCCCTCCCCGTTGCCTTTCTTCTTGCAGTTGCTGCTCGTAATACGTAACTGTAGGTATAATTTGATCAGCGAGGCCTGAGACCAAGGCCAAATCGCCTGGCGCACAGCCTCCGGAAACGGTGACAAATATATTAGCTATAGACTCGATACAGAGAAAGCCGCGTTACACATTATTCGACCGGCAGATCTCTACGACAAACACAACGTCAATTTTTCCCATGCAGCCCTCCCTCCACGCCACAGGGGTTCTCAGAGACGTGCGAGTGGGGTAGTTCTCACTGGCCGCCCCTTTCCCGATCAAGCTGTCTCTCGATGTCAACTCTGTTTGCGTGAATCTTCCCTCTGGACAAACGTGACGCACAGGAGAAATCATTGATTCCGTCCGGGAATGTTTATCGAATTTTCACCGTGACTGCTCTGCTCTAGCGAAACATCATCAGCTCTGGCTCTTGGTAATTAAGAATATTGAGATTATGACAAGTGCTTTTTAGAACATATCGTATTAAACGATCGGCGACTATAGTATAAAACTTGTTTGGTGTAGGAAGAAGTTTAGAGTGAAACATAAGCTTATATATTTTACGGAACAATTCGTACACTCTATGGAACAATTACGAATTAAACCCTCGTGAATCATTTTCATCACTCTGATAATTCTAGCATTAATGTCGAGTCGGGATAAATCATTTTGGACAGCTTATATATCATAATTTAAAACGAAATGATTTCATCAAATTCTTCATTTCGTTGCAACTATAATACTTGATCGCGTATTTAACAGTTAAACATGCCCAGTTTTCTCAATTACACCCAGCTTCTTCTTCATTTTTAACGAATTTTAAAAATAAATTTTACGCACACAGTAATTAATCAAATACCGAGATAGTGGCAAGTCAATTTACTTTTCTCAAGAAACCGACAATTACCTTCCCGCCTGCTAAATAATTCACGAGTGAGAAACCATTTTTTGGGAAGAAAAAAGGTGAAAAACTGCAGTTAATAGATCTCTTTAGATTAATAGATCTCTCGAATCAGAAGAATACGATTTTTAAAAGTGACCTAATTGTTTGACGAATTGGTTTTCGAATTGCGGTAAGGAAAGTTCCCCTAGAAAACGTTCGCAAACGTGCGGTGTGCGCTAATCGCGGTGACAGCAGTTATCCGATACAAATTTCACGTTGCTTCTAATTACTCGTACTTACACTGTTATCGTTGAAGCTCATTAGCGGACATTAAGCGCCAAGTCTTTTCGGTCGTAGCAGAACGAGGGCAGCGCGATACCGGGGTATGTATCGTCGGGCTCGGTCATCCGGCCGAGGATTCATGGAAGAAGAAACCCGGATTTATACGTGGATCCGCACGTACGGGCTCCGTGTGCTCGTGTGTGCGCGTGTATGTGGTGGTACGTACGTAAGTGAAAACAGGACGAAAATGGGAAGCGCTGAACTGGTATAAACAAGGGTCGCATGCAATATTAGGGGCATTAAGTCGCCATAAAGAGCGCATTAGGGGTGCGCCCGTGCCCTCGAGGGGTAGTTTAGCGTTTAATTGTCCCACCCCGTGTATCAAAGGTTTCGATTTCTGCTTGACTACGCGCGTTATAAATCCACGTACGTTCGTCGTTTCGCACGTTTATACGCGATATCCGTGCTTAGTTATTGCTACACGCAAGACCATTGCCTCTTGATCCTCGCCGTTGACGATAGAAACTCTGATAGATCGATCGAAATTACATCGGGCTCGGTTACCTCGGTTGCCTCTCCCCTTTATTATATCACCTTACGTTCTCCGTCAAAATTTCATCGAATTTCCTTTATGAATATTGATGAACTCTCCGTCTTGCCACCGTGTGGCAATCTCGAGGAACTTTTAGATATTTCTCTTTCTTTGTCTGCCTTCGATTAATCTAATTTAGAAAAGAAGGCTATTCCCCATCGATGCTGAATCCAAGATCTCGCGGCAAAGAACAGAATGCGTTTACTCGCGACGATTGACGAAACGACGATACACGTATACACACGCGTACAGTCGCGTAGACATTATGTGTGAGGGGGTATACCCGAAACGTATAAGAGGAACGGCGAATACCCAAGTTGCTATTGAACCGATTTTGAGCAAATATCACTTGAAGCAGGTCGGGGAGATTCGCGATGCCGTAGTGACGGGAAGATAGGGGGGAGAAGGGGGAGGGGGGGTAGTTGGTGGTTGCTGGAAGAGCAAGGGAGGAAGGTGGAGGAGGAAGAGGAAGAGGCTGAAAAGGGACTTGGAGGGGGATGGTAAAGGGACCAAGAGGTAAGGGTGCGATGGCACCGGGGGAAGGGGGAAGGGGACGAGAGGAGGGCTGGGAGTGGGCGGGCGGGACGGAGGCAGAGACAGGAGCAGAGAGCTCACAAGCCCTTCGGCAAATTTCATAACCGAACTTGTCGTATTTGCCCAGATTATTTCAATATATTCGACTCAAGCCGGGAATCTGTTTGCGAGCGAGTGTATGCGTGAATGGAACTTGCCGCGGTCGCCGCGTCCGCCTATGTGCGGTTCCCGTCTATCTTCGCGCTACCCTGTGTTCTTCGTCGATGAGAGAAACTATCTGCCGCGCGGCTGGCGCACGCCCCTTCGTCCTCTCGGCGACGCGTCACACGCGTCGTTGATACAGCTTTTTAAGAAAATTCCACGGACGCCTCGGTAAACGTTGCCCCTGCTTCGCTGGGGTGGATTCCGAGTCGGTAGCGAGGCAGAGATTTCGTTGGGCAAAAAGCGGGTTCGCCGGTTCGGGGGTTCTCCCACTGAGTGATTCACGGAATCGCGTCGAGGCGGGCGTGGGTGGGTATGCCTATCCGCTGCTGCAAGAGGAAGAAGACCGACCGCGAGGAATTGCCGCCGCGAGGATCACGGAACCGAGTTATTACATTTGGCGATCGCTGCCTCGTAGCTTTCTATCGGCCGTACGGAAAGTTTAATAACACGGTTCTTTGGGAGGTTTGCCGGTATTTCGAGAGGAGATTTTCGAAGCGGAGGATTGGTTTCTGATGATGTTTTGGTAGATCGAGGCTGGCTGCGGTTCGCGAGATTGACTTGAAGTATAAACTCTCTGATTTGAATGTTATTGCAAGTCGAGGGAAATTCCTCGTCCCGTTGTTTGTTAAACAAGCGGTGATTCGTTTTTAATTTTTGTTTCTGTTCCGACCTATTGATCTCGCGCGTAATTATAATTCATCCAATTTACGTGGAATTTCACTCAAGTGGCGCACATTGATTACGCGCAATATATCGAGTAGCCGATGGATGTTAATGTTAATAAATGTAAATGGGACCTCGGTTAGACGCGATCAAAAACTCGCACCGATCGGATTTGTACGCTCGCGTGGGAAGAACATCGAGTGATCGTGTGCGCGATTTTCTACCGAAAAAAAAAGAAAAAAAAAAGGAAAAATATCGTAGAAGCGCGAAAGAGTATTTTAAACACGATTCGCACGGTGCATGCGATCAATTTTGTTATTATTAGCCCGGGATCGGTTGGCAGATCGGTGCGCCGTTGATCCGTCAAATTGGCAGGAAATGGAGCGGTGGCTGACGTGAACGCGCGACGCGTTCATGAAGTTGCGCTAATTAAATAAAAGGAGAGGAGAATCGCGTAGGATGAGAATGTTGCCGTTCGTGCATAACGCATGCACGTGCCGGCACGTGTGTGCACGCCTTTCAACCCCTCCCTCCCGAAGTCCTGTCCTACGTCCTCCTATAATGTATTATTAGTCCGTGGAATGCGATATATATTAGTTCGGGAGCCGTGGACAGATTCAGCAATCAATTAAATAACAATAGCCGCTCGTTAATCCCGCGTCGAGACCGCAGACGCGACCGTCTGTCCGGAACGATCCCGCGATCATTAATTACTCCTACTTTCCTCGGTGGTTCGCGCTTCTGGCGTTCTCCGTTTCATCGCGGTCGCCGCTCGTTACAGTTTAGTATTTTGTCCGCGTCCAATGGAATATCGTTGATGCTTGGAAATTTAATAACACCCGAAATAGACGAAAACACTCCGCGAAAGATCGATCGTGTAACATGGATTTAATACGTTCGTAACGGAGAGACGTCGAGGGTACAATTTTTATTACATCCTCGGTTGTTCCGGTACGCGTCTAAATTTCATCTTTGCGCTACTTTCCTTCCTATTGCAAGAAATAGAAAACGTCGTGATTGTCAGGTAATTACTTTTCTGACAGCATGATCTATTATCTGATGAAGCTTACATCCAGGTAGGGTTTCGATTCATAATTTTTTCTGAAATATTCAACTTGGAAATAACCTTTAAGATAACGTCTTAAAAATCAGATTGATCTTTTCCGGTATTACTGTCAGAGATCAATTTTTCAGTCCTGCTCCATCTGTTTCACAGATAGAAACGCCGCCAATGAAATTGTAAATATTCAAGGAGGAACCAACGCGGGAAGAGTTCATGTTCGGTGATCGATGATTCTTTAATCGCGTTATCAGCGCCAATTGTAGCTCATCGATCGGCAGAGCGTAGGCCACGTAACTAGACGCGAACGAGAATAACGAGAGAGCGAAAGCGAAATACAGGAAGAAAGTCGAGGGATTAGACTTCCTAGGTAGATAGAGCTACCCACTGTAGTAAGTAGCTCGTCGTTATCCCGAAAAAGAAGGAGGCAATAATTGACGACAGACAGCTGATTCGAGCTAAAATTAAATTCCCTCTCTCGACGACACGTTAGGCGGATAATCAGGCTTCGAGGATCGCAGTAGACGGCAGCCTCCATTGTTTCATTCGATTTACACCCGTGCTCCATACCCGTAATACAGAACCTGCAATTTACAGGAGAATGAAAAGTTAAGCCTGTGCAGAAGGCTCAGGGGTGGCGTGCAGACAATGGGCCCTGGCTTTAAAATCTCTCCGGCAAACAAATGGGAAAGCCCGGCTCAAAACGTAATTGAGATATTGAGATCTGATTAAGATGAAATCAATAACACCGGGACCGGTTGCCGCATTTTACCTCGTCCTACATTCTGTCTGTTCACGAAACTCGAACCGATCACCGATCGCGAGCACCGGCAGCCGGGCTTTGGCTCGAGTTAGGGAGGATCACAACGGAGGAAAGGCAGCACCGAGGAATACTTTCGATTTCTCTCGACGAATTCGACGAGTTCGACGCGTCTGTTACGATTTCTGGCGCAAAAGAGTTTAAGCGTTTTAGCCGATACGAAACGCATTAAATAAAGATTTCCAACGTTGTCGATTCTTGCGCAAAAAGATAGAGTAAACTGACAACTTATTTTATTAGAAATGGCCAAGAAAAGAAATTCCATGGAAATTAACGAACACGAACGATATCCGCGTTGCAGGAACGTTATCGAACATCGCAAAATACTCAGATGTCGGATAAAATTTATAGTCGAGTTACATAAAACGGTGGTCGCGTTATATTGTAACCGGAAGGTATCTGTCGTTTGTTTATCCGTACATCCGCAAACGTGTAACGGCACGTTGATATCGCGAATCATTCCGCTAGATACCGTGCGCTGAAACATTGAAACGGGGCACGCGAAGCAAAAGGGAATGACACGAAAACGAGAAACTGTCTGCGCGAAGAAGTTGTCTTCGTGGCGTGTTGGTCGTCGTACATCAGCCGTCGCGGCTGGTTCCTTTCTCTCTTTCTCTCTCTCTCTCCTTTCTCTTCGAGAATATTCAGCACAGGCGCTAGAAACCAGCAGAGACGCTTGTAAGCTTACACCTCTCGAGGGGTCGCCCTTTTTCGGGACAGACTGGAATTACAATAAAAGATACTTCTGTGGCCAAACACTGCCGCGGACAGATTATTATGCCGCGTGTATACACTCGGGCGTACACACCGGAGACGGTGTGTATATCCACATATATACCGGGTGTCCACATCTGCCGTGGCGCCGCAGGAGGTCGGTCATAGGACCCCATTGAGGAGAAAGGCCCTCGAAAAATCTCCTTCCATACTTCCGTGCGGACGAGCCTGTTGTACTTTCCAGTCCAGACGATCGGCAGCGTCTTTGTGCCGCCAATAGGAACGGCGAACTTGCGCCGCGTCTACCAATCGTGGTCGAGCCCTCGCCACCGTGCTCCCCTGTCTCCCGTGTAATCGCGTAACCGACCCCCTTTGTCACGGCTTTTCACACCGGAGAGGCGCGTACATGCCCGGGCGACGCTTCTTTTTTTATCCAGCACCGCTAATTATCCAGCGAAATCCCCTTAAACGGCCATTAAACCCGCCCCTTAAACGGTCGTAAAAGCACTTTAGGGCTAAACGGATACAGTGTAACGGGTTCTTGCTCGATGTCTTCTTCTCATCTTTCTCTTTGCGGCGCGTCTATCTTGCCGCTTACCTCCAGGGCTACCTGGAGTTTGATAATGACGCTCGACTTTCTTACCAGTGGATCCTTCAGCGAAACGAAACGACACGACGATCTCGAGATCGATGGCCCATCGATGTTTCCTCGACGACGTAAACGACGTCGCGTTAAGACGACTTCGATTTTTTAATAGCCAGCTAAGTTTCGTCGAGGACAAGACGACGGTCAATAACTTGGCTAGGAAAGAAAGGAATCCGGGTTCGGGAGAGAGAGGACGACGTTCCGCTTTTCTTCCCCCGTTTCTTGAAACACTCGCCGAGCAAACAGCACAACGTCCTTTACCTTCGTATCGTATCGTCACGTGAGACTAATTGTAAGATCAAAGTATAGGGTCAGAGGCTCTCGTGCAATTGAATTGTTGTAAATTTTTTTTACGTGCAGCGACAAGCATGACTAACAGATTTTATAAATTCCAGACCTTTCGATCGATCCGTGTTTCACACGAATATTATGAAAGAGACTTAGTTATGAATTCTTTCTATTTCTCCTATTCTCAGTCGACCGACGTGAAATAATATTGCGGTGCAAACAAACCGTGCGACTAGGGTGACTTCTGGCCGTAACCCGATTTCTCCACGTTGGGTAGCTCGCTCTCTGGCATTTGAAACAAGAAAAAAAAAGAAAAGAAAAAAGAACGAGTGGATTGCGGGGCGATCTGAGGTTGGGCGCTGATAAAAAAGTATGTACAACCACGGGTACACAGATAATCAGCTTAATGTAATATAATATTACGGACGGGCCGGGAGACGAGGGGGGAACGCGGATGGTTTATCAAAGTGTAGCCGCAGCCTTTCGTGTCTCACGCTTTATTAGATTGCACGCCGCCCGTTGGAAATTAATAGTACGATTAATTTATGACTGTAAAATACGCCAAAGCCGCGCTCTCTCCACTACATTTCTCCCCTGTCGAGAAACAACGATAAAAGAACGTATCGTGAAACATTGCCTGTTAGACTCAATATCTCCCGATCTAATATCAGCTCGATGCTTTCCCTCGTTATGGCTCTCCTTTGATCGAGAGAGTATCGATGGCAATCGGGTTAGCAAACGGGCTAAAACAGGTTAACGAACGCTCCAAGATTTAGTCGAAAGACGCGTACGCGGGATGAAATTCGTTCGCCGGATCTGTGAAATTTCGTCGCGTTTAGACAGCTCACGGGGATCTCGTATGGGAGGAGACGTCGGAGGACCCCCGATGCGCGTCGCGTACGTGCATGGCTTGATGCACCTTTTATCCCGCGAAAACCACCTCATTCGAGAAAATTGATCGAGTGTGAAAGACCTCGTTCCACGATCCATTAGAATGCCGTGAGCTTTGATCTTTTCAACGAGCTGGAGCATCCGATCGGTCCAACTCCCTCTTTCTCCGCTCTTTTTTCTTTCCTCCTTTTCCTTTTTTTCTTCTTCTTTTTTTCGTTTTTCTTTTTTTTTCTGTCATGGAAAGTGTCTTTGATGGAATCAACCTCGATCCTTTTTAAACTGGATTAGGGCACAACCTTTTAGCACGTCTTGATTTACTGCAATAATTTCTTGCGCTCTTAATCGTCCTGGATTGATGGACCAAGATTCTGTGCCGGTTGCGCGACGAATTGCGTGAAGAAATATATTTCAAATTTCATGTTAATCGAATAGAACAGTAGGGATCAACCTGCTCAATCGTCGAGTCGTTTAGATATTGAATATTTATTTCTTTGTCCAAAGTTCATTTAGAATTTCACAAGTTTCGAGATTCCCGTTTTCGAGGATTAAAATTGACGTGAATGAAATTGATTTATCTTTATCAATTTTTGATTCTGCGATTAAATAATAATGATTCTTATTATGATTATTNATTGAAGTGTCTGATTAAGATGATTCAGTTAACGCGTTCGCAAGTACCGAATCATAGGATTCCTAGATTATTTTCATCGAAAGTGTTCTTATATTAAATAATAATGATTCTTATTATGATTATTACCAATCATGAAAAAATAGTTCTTATATCATTATCAATTATTTCGTCCTAAATTATTCTGTCGACGAAACGTACGAAAAATAAAAATTCAACAATTGTATTAGCAGAATTGTTAGAATTGGTTGTTGGTTTGAAACTATGTGCTCGTAAGTAATTAACAGTAACAAATTAACTTCATTACTCGCATTTTTTCATAATTCTCCGTATGAAATGTCGATCGATTCGCTACGAAGATCAGAATGCCCGCTTAAAAATAACGACGAAGAGCAAAGAGTTGGAGCGACTGGAAGGAAGAGAAAATATCGGTGGAACGTGCAGGTATCAGAATTTCTAGGGTTGCAGGCGTACACAGGGTGCTCACGATATATCTGGCGTAAGCCTATCGGCGTAAAAGCCATTATTGTCGGGGGTCACCCTTGGAGGGGTTGAAAAGGCGAAAGAGATCGGCGTCGGGGGTTGCAGGTCGTCGCCTTGCTGTGCCCAGATGCCTTCTAATGGCCTTAATGAAGTGTATACGCACCGTGTGTATGGAGTTAGAACGCGCAACGACACTAATTTTTAAGCATAATCGTACACTCAGCTTCACAACGTGTGAACGGGAGCGGTTCTCAAACCGTCTCGCGTCGCCGGATCCCGTTTCTGCGTCTTCGCGCAGAATTTTTTACGCCACGGGTGTCCACGAACGTTCCATTGAAGTTTTGGGAATACTTTGACCAGAAACTTCCCTGTAATTGGCTGCTTTTTTTCTTCTTCTTCTTCCTCTTTTTCTTCTTTTTCTTCCTCCTCTTCCTCTTCTTTTCCTCCACCTTTTTCTCTCCATTATTTGTCGCCTGCCCGGTACAGGCTTTGTTAGTTTGTACGATTGTTCCATCTGTCGCTACGAATTTCCATCACGCGGAAATTTTGAACATTTAAACCTCGACGAATAATGGTAATGCTACTAGCAGGTGGTGCATTGTAGCGGCGAAATGTTTTAATGATCGATCGAAGTAGACGTTCGCGAATTCTACTCGAGGAATTTCATCAACACAAAATGGCGCGCGCGGGTGTGTGTAACCAGCAACGGAGCCGGTAATATCTTTGAAAATGGAATGATTTTCCACAAGATAGTGCGGTACACAATAGCTATGTGCAATCGTATCACGGTGGTTTCGCGTTTTCATACGGCATCGCGCACTGTTCTATTATAGCCCTAGTTTCGAGTGCTCTTTAACGATCTGCCACGACGTGGATACAATTCGAGCGTCGCGAGAGAAAAAATCGTTGCACCCTTTCAGGGAAAACAAACTACAACACGTTTTTTTAACGATATAATTAAGTTATTGAAGGAAATACTCCTTGTCCTTCGATTAATCGGAGATTCGAGAATAGTTCATGCTCCCTCCCGAAATCTTTGAGTAAAATCTTTGAAAAAGATGGGGAACAGGAAGATGTATATTTCCAAAGTACCAGAGAAACTCGAGGACCGGTCGTTTAGATTCCCTCGAATGCGGAACGAGACGATCGAGCGTAAGTAGTCCTCGATTCGTGAAGAGTGTCGTCGGACGATAACGAAACATACCGGGATACATACCGGCGACGATCGCGAAAACAAGACGATTTAAGGCTCCATGAGACGAAGTTTACCCGCGATTAAACGTTATGCGCCGCGATTTCGCGGAGGGCTGTGGACAGTGCAATCAGTGGAAATCAGTTACTTAGCGTCTAATGAGTCGTTGCCGTTGGGAGAGAGAGAGAGAGAGAGAGAGAGAGAGAGAAGGCGTCGAGAATAGGTAGTAATCTCGACGATGGAGGTTTATC
>NIPQ01092362.1:52274-64369 GCA_002806875.1 Lepidotrigona ventralis hoosana | reverse complement strand
ATAAATATAAATATAAATATAAATATAAATATAAATATAAATATAAATATAAATATAAATATAAATATAAATATAAATATAAATATAAATATAAATATAAATATAAATATAAATATAAACATGAAATATATATATATAAAAATAAGAGTTTCCAAGTTTCGCAGTCAATGTGCCGAATCGGGGTTCGAGCATTTAGATACGAGTAGTCAAACGCTACCCCCAACGACACAGTGGGGTTCCACAGGACCGCTGAGTCGGTTTACCATGGACGCTTGACTGCAAATATCTCATCTGGCCCTTTCGGACGAGGCTGCAGTTCCCCGATTCCGCACACTGGCTACAAAACTTAGAGACCCGACTCTAGTGCAGCGAACAATGTAACAATAGCAAAAACGAAGGAAAGGAGTCACGAGATGAGGGATTCCCAATTTCGTCTCAAGTTCAATAAACGTGTCTTTGTACAGAACGCGTTCACAATGAATTTACAAAGATTAACTAAAACTAATCGCACGCAACTTGAAGTTAAGACACACGCAACTTAAAGCTAAGGCGCACGCAACTTAATGTTAAGCTTGCGCATCCCACGATGTCTTCGGTTCTCCGCTGGGCCGATGTGCACAGGACGGAAGTTCACTTGGTAATGTGAAGTGTCCGTACTACTCAAGGTTATACAGTATTTCGGTCGTGAGTGATCAGGTACAGTTGACAACTGTTTTTGACACTTCTAAAATTTTATCTTTGTGTATACGTCGAAAGTTTAATTGATAATGATCTCTAAGCCGCTCGAGGTTAATCTAATGTTGATAACTTTTTTTTCAAACTTCTAAAACACGGCGAAAATTTAATTTATAATGAATCTCCGTACCTTTCAAGGTTAATCTAATGTTTCAGTCGTCAGTGTTCCGGAACAGTTGATAATTTTTTTAAGTATTTCGTAAAACGTTTTTCTATTAAATAGTTTTTCTGTTATACTAATCAATAATTTAATAATTTTTACATTTCTATCGCAAAGTTACACTTTCATGAATATGTTACAATGTTAAATGTAATAATTTATTAATTTTTTATCGTCTGAAACTAAATTTACATTTTCATGACATTAATTTTTAAATTATAACTGCATTGATGTAGTCAAAAATTATGTAGTCAAATATTAAATAAAGCCGTGATTGTCGCTTTAGAATAATCGCGCAACATATGAAAATTTTGGCTGGTTTATTCTTTCAAAGAGCAAGAAATATGTATATTATGTAATTGCTTTTTCCGTTAATGTAAATAATTTAGTTGTTGTAAATGAATTATTCAAACTATGAAATAGTGTTTGGGAATTCAATCCCTGATTCAATTGTTAAGTAAATAGTTAAAATTGTTAAGTAAATAGTTAAAATTGTTAAATAACGTACAAGAATATCATCGAAATGCATTATTTTAGAATTTGATCAATTCATTTGAAAGAATTAAATTATTTTATTTTTACAATATTTCTAGACATTATCTAATAATTTTCACGAGTTTTATATTAGGATTAAACAATTAAATTAATTACTTCATTCAATGAATATTTAATTTATCAACGAATATTTAATTCGCTTTTCTTTTGTCATTATACACAATAAGACTCACTACTCCCTCACCGATTTCAGTAATTTTTGAATTTATTGTAAAGATATTTTGAACAGTTTTTTCTTCTAGTGGACTTTGTTGAAGAAAGGCTCGTTTGGGGTATCGATTTCTAAATAATATTTAAGGATCGTTGAAATCAATGAAAGAGTGGTTAATTTGCAAGTTCATCAGCAATCAGAATGGAGGAAAATGCGAATGAGCAATGTTTTAAACTCGTAAAATCTTAATACTAACATATATACCATTAAATCACTCACTACTTTATATCATTTTTATTAATAATTTATGACAATAAATAATTTCAACCATCGAAAATGCAGTTCAGTGAGTTTGTCTTAATAAATGATATCGTACTGTATAAAAGAAAATATGTATGGTATCGTTTAAAAAAATAAATTAGACTTCGAAATTTCGAAACGGATAAATTTTACAAAAATTTAATTTAATTTGCAATAAAAATAAAATTTAATTTGCAGCACATAATATATGCTTCTTTATTGTAAACAATATTTGTAGAATTATTTTATCGATATGTTCAAACTTTCATAAAATCGATTTTACGGGATAAAGATAATTTATTCAGGTTGTGAATTTTCTAAATTTGTAAATAAAAAGACGCCATATCTAATTATGTATAAAAATATCATATTTCAATCAATTTTTTTCTAATATTTTTAAATAGATGTTAGTGGTCAAATATGTGCTAATTTTTTTATCCCAATTTCCATTAGTCTGTTTTAAATTCGCTGTTTATATTCCCTCATTGATGAAATACCAATTCAATTCAACAAATAATTCTCGAAACAGATCTGGCAACAGTTCATATTTTTTTAATTTCCATTTTCACCACTAGTAGTGCTGTGGTCGCAAAATCGGTAAGACAGGATGTGACACGAAAATGGTAAGGTTATGTCGGCCTTATTACCATGGCCGCGAAAATACATGGTTATGTAATGTCTATTCATATACCTCGTCTGTGCCATGGCCGAAAAAATAATTGGATGTATGGTCTATTCAGATACCCCGTCTGTGACCTTGATTTTTTTGCTAGTCGATATGCAGATCCTAAGTCGAAATCCCATTTAGCGTCCAGTCTATCCTATTTTTAGTCAATGATTGTACGAAGTTTTACAATTCTCACTAACTTCACCAATGCCTGAGGGGTTGCAGCATGTAGGCGTCATACTAACACCTACATATTAAATGTGTATTTCAATTTATAATGAAGCGCGTTTCAACCAGTATAGAAGGACAACACGAACGACGTTTAATCAAGTATATTTATTAATTAATGGAAATACTGAAATCGGTATACAATTACCTCTAACATAATTATTTACTTATGTTCAATTATATATGTTTTATTGCATTAATTAGCAATATCAACAGTTGGTTACATACTTCTTATTCGCTCATTTTTCTTTTTTGTATCCCTCATTTTCACACTTTCTTCACTTCTCTTTCTCTCTCTCTCTCTTTCTGACTTTTTATTTATCAAATAATAATACACGTATTTATCAAATAATAATACACATGTGATTACGTACGTGTAACGAAATTATAACAAGCTAGTAGAAATAACAAACGGTACTAATGAATTAATGATTAATTACGATTTAATTGACAATCGTTTTGGCATAGTATAAAATATCATCATGTTCTTCTTCTCAAATGTACAAGATTAACGATTTCGTATTAACAAGTGAACGATTTCAACCGATATCGTTCGAATTGATCTCTCAAAAGATAGAGAAAGATATTCATCAACAATATTTTACACTTAATTTGACTACAAAATGTATCTGAATGTTTCGTGCTGATCGTTTCGATTGTTAATTAAAACTTCTTAAGGCACTATAAAAAATGCGTTGTCTGCGCGATTCTTACATAATAATTTACATATATTTACAAATCGACATCGTCGCGTAACATCCATTTCAAAGATATATATTCACAGATTTGTATATTTAATTATACATTTATACAATATCGCACATTGAATACAGTATCATATTATTTGATTCATTATCTTGATTGCAACAAACATCAAATATTTCGTTAATATTCTGCGCATCGCTTCGATGTATTCGACATTCGCGTTAATTGAATTACGCAGAAAAATTCGCAAGTGTAATTTCGATTGGTTAGTAAGACAAAAAAAAAAGGGAACGAGAGTTCATTGCATTCATATAGGACAAGCACAGATGCTTTAAATAACTGCGAAAGTAATATTTATAACGACAATGATGATAATAATAATAATACTAATAATAAAATAGAATAAAATAATGTTAATAATACGAAGCATTTATTATTTATGAGTTTGATAAAGGCACGAAGACATTACATAATTATATATAAATACTATTAACTGTGACGTCTCCTAACATCTCGGAGTTTCTACGTCACCGCGGGTCTTCGCGTTCAAGTCCCCAATGTCTCACTTCAATTTCAATTTCAATCTCTCCAATCGGCCGGCAACCAGGTTCGGATAAAGGTTTCATCTGGTGTCGAGTTCCCGCAGTGTTCGTCCATCATATATATAACGTTTCAAACATATGTCTTCACAAGCCGCAAGTGGCTGCAGCTAACTGAAAAGTCGATGGGGATCAAGCAGGTTAAACACACAGCGTTGCGGATCGGTGCGATCCGAGGAATGGGTGCCGTTTTTCATGCTCAAGCCTTTAGAGTGACGCCAGGCTAAGAGTCTCTGGGGTAGGAGAAAGGGAGGGGAAGTCGGCTGCCATCATCACTGATGATTATGAGCTCTAGCTTTAGCGAGTCCCCGAGATGAGGGCCCCCTTCCTTTTTACCATCTTTACCTACCCTACTTTACCGACACGATCCCATTCCTTCCCGTTCCATGGATGCTGTATCCGGGAAATAAGTTTTTTCCGCCTTTCACATCACGTAATAATAAAAATAATAATCGTAATATTAATAGCTTGTGTTAATAGCAGCCGTGATTCTTGTTACGTATTATTACACCTGCTCATGTACAAAAAACATTGGCAATCGATCGTTGTTTAAGACGTTTATAAAATGTTAAACTAAACGTGTGTGTGTGTATTATACATGTATATTACGATATATATATATATATATATATATATATATATATATATATATATATACACATACGTAATCGGTAAATGAAACTCTATAACACAAATTGCACGTCTTCACTGTGTTGTCTCGAACTTGTTGACCATGTAAAATGGTTGCAGCCTCCTGCATGCTCTATCGGAAAAAATGCTATATCAAAAGTGTTGAAAGTACATGCACGCCTACCAGCTGCCACGGCTACGCGCGAAACCGCTACCCGTGTTTTCTTCTCATCTTTCATTGGCAATCGGATCACCGCTCGTTTTCCGCAAGCTTGCCCAAACGGACACGTCAGACGCTTAGACTAGATCATAAAGAAATGCACAAGAACGACAAATCCGTGACTAGCGCGTCACGATGTACACGTGAAGTTGAATTTACGGCGAAAAAGAATTCAGAAACTAAATAAGTAAATTTAGGAAAATTATGAACACCCAAAATAAATAAGTAAATTTAGGAAAATTATGAACACCTGAAATATAGATTTCAGAAAACTAAATTCTTCGTCAAGTTCATCTTGACGAGCTTCTCTAATAGTTCTCTAATAGTCGACCGATGAACCATTATGAAACAAAACAAAATGTTACAAGATGATTATAAACGTGTTTTCTTTTCTTTCTTTCACATTGTTCATATTCTTGCATGATATAAATGAGTTTCTTTTGCTTGTGAACTGTCAAGCAAAATCGACCGAAACGGCGAGAATTATACATTAAGATTTTACAAGTACTCGTTCTCCTCCTATTTCTCTTATTATCTTTTTCTATTCGTTCACCAATTCGTTCTATCTTTTTATAATCACTTTCATCAGTTGACATACTCATAAAAAATTGACGCACGCCTGCACATTCATTCAAACACACACTCCCGCATGCTTAAAGATGATTACGTTCAGTTTTATCCGTATTTAAAAGTACATTCTTATCAAACTCCGGTTTTCGAAATTCTCTGTATCACAGACAAAGAATTTGCATCGAGATTACTCTTGCGATCTCGTGTAAGGATATATGGAGCTCACTTTCTCTCTCTCCCTCTCTCACTACCGAATAACAATAAATATGCTTATAAGTTACAAAAAAAGCCGTTTTGCTGAGATTACAGGCCGTTTCGATTAAGTTAACGCATTCGATTAATATTTAACAATAACAATCGCGATTAGTGAATGTAGTATTAATAATAATAGAAGTAAATATTTAATAAAATAATAGAGAAATTATTTATACTATTAAAAATATTAATAGAAACATTAATAATAGTAATAATGATGATGATAATGATGATGATGATGACGATGATGATGATGATGATGATAATAATTATTATTATAATTATAATAATGATGATAATAATGATAATGATGACAGTTGTAACAAAGACAAATCTTCAATGATGATGAACTTAATGAATTCGAAACGATGAAGATGAACAGTGATACAATAGTGATACGAAATATGAATAATGATCCATAATATTAACGACATTAATATAGATGTTAATATTAATAATAATATTACAGTAGTAATAAGTTGAATGGAGTTATTAGAGTGTGATATAAACCTTAGCGTGTTTGCGCGCTAAAATGATAACTGATGCCACCATCGGAGGTTCTTCAGTCTTCTTTGGTTGTTGGGTAACTTGGTGAGATTGGTGGGTACGGTAGGGCTCTATATTACCGCCACGACATTCAACTTTCCCCAGAGGTCAACTTCCTTTTTAAGAAAAAAAAATTGAACCTAGCAAAGCGAGGACTTTTCGAATGCTTGATTATAAAAATAATAATAAAAATAACTCTCTCGAGGAGTCAAAGCAGCAGACCGGAAACGAGCTCGCATCCTGTCAAAGGTCGGATCAGGTTAGAGGTGAAAAAAACCTAGAACATTAGAGAAAGGATATCCTAAGCTCAAAAGTGCAAAGAGAACATAAACGAAAGATTAACAATGTTAATTTGATGAATTATATATTAAAGAAATACAGAATTAGAGAACGTAGTCATAAAAGATTGAAAATATAGCATTAAGAATTTGGAGGAAAAATCACATCAAGTCAAAGTGTTATTCACTTTGAAAGGACGTCAGAATTAATAGAGAAACTAAATGGCGAGAAATTTATGGAAGACAAGATGGAAAAGGGATGGAACTTGAAGTTGATATCCAAAAAAAAGAGATAAATAATAATAAACTCTTTCCCGGTTCGTCTCTTTCATCTTCATTTCTTTGTTTCGCTTCTTCTCTAGTTTCTGTCTCCGATATAGCTATTGAATACATACACATATGTACATATATATACGAATGCAGATGCATACGTTGCATATGTATGCATCACTCGAATATAGAGAGAAATTGGCTTCCGGTCCGTTGATCCGTTGATGAGAGCCAATTGATTAATAAATGTCTGGTTGTGGGTGCTACAAGGGACTCCATAGCGAATGACCAAGCAAGCGACGAGAATGTAAGAATAGTGTCTGATGAGAACGATCCACGTTCCTTCCTCTTTTGCCATGCTTGGCGTTATTATGATGATGATGACTACCTTCCTGTTGTGACTACCGATCATCCTAGCAGCGAATCTTTCTGTGTTATTGATCACTATCTTCCGGCTGCTATTTATCGTTATTCTCGAATTCGAAACAAGCACCAATCGTTTCTTCAGAGATTCTTCTTCTTTTTCTCTCTCAGCGTTCTCTCTCAGAATATTTCTTTTGGATGATTATTCAATGATAAAGTCTGGAAAATGATTAAGAGTTGCCACGTGGCGCCCAACTTCATATAATATACCGACCGAAGTATCTCTGTGCTTCTTTTGTTTCACCCAGATGGCCTCGTTTAATCTCGTCTTCACGTGAACTGAATAGTCTCGCTTGCCCAAATATAATATAATTCTGTCCATATTTTATTCTACATCATTTCGTCGCGGCACCGATATATCAAACGGTATTTATTTCTGAATAATCTATTCAATCGATGATGCTCTGGCAGATTGCAGAAACCATCTGTTTGAATTCCCTTGATGCGTGCTTCGTCATTCGAATATATATATACACATATCTCTGCGACATCAGAGTTTCACTCCCGTTACATTCTCGCAGCTTCCTGGTTGCTTTGCAGTCGCTTTAGAACGAAGTCGAAATGTAGTCGACGATAACGACGACTACGGCATGGCCAATTGATGATTACTAGAGAGAAACAAGGTCCAGAAACATTACCGTGGACCGAGACGTATTGTCTGAAAGGAAGAAGCTCGGCAACAGCAACTGCAACTACTCAGCTAAGCTCGCGCGGCGTCACGGAATGCCGAGCCGAATGATGATTGTTCCGATGATGACGCCTCGCCCGACGACACTGGACCGTGCAACAGTCGTCGCTGTCCACCACGTATTCACCACGTTTCATTTGGTGGGCAATTGTGTTGCACAGCGTCCGTGGACATCGTTTCCTGTCACACCTGACCTCGCCGTTCTGCAAACATCGAGACAAATGGCGAAATCCGCCTTAAAAATCCACGTTATTATCTTTTCAATCCGCGTGTTACGATTCATTATTTTCATACAAATAAATTCGGTCTTTCTGTATGAAACGTCAGTCACGTTACGTTTTTGTAACAACAAGACAGTCGTTCACGTACGTAATAATAATGTATTGTCTTTAGGAGAGCAAATCTTACGTTAGCAGTATGGCAAAAGACCTAAAACTTGCCGAGAAAGATACGATATTTTGTAGTAATCAATTGTTCCAACTACTCGTAAAGTTTTATCTTAATCTGACTTTTAATCGAATTTTAATAGAAAAAGGAAATTGAAATGGCGTAGAGACGAATAAAACGATAGATAGAATTCTTACATGAAATTATCTTGCGGATGATTTCGCGATCACGAGAGAGAAAGAGAGAGAGAGAAGCACGATACTTTTCTCTCCGTGGCCGCGTTCCATTTTCATCGTAATGGATGGACCATTTTAATGGTCGGCCCAGACGAACGAGTCTGGTTAAAGGTTTTATCCTTAAAGGTCTCCAGTTCTGACCGTGTCTGGATATCACAACGGTGCTACCATCAAACAACTTCTAACGAGCCGTACACACCGTGAGGGTCGTATGAGCGAAAGTAAAGCAAATATCACGAGTCGTTTTTCCGACGAGGCCTTCGCATGAATACATAATGAGATACGTTTGCCTGTGAGAATTTCTTTCTCCTTATTGGAAGCTGTTCATTGGACAGCGTTGAGAATCTTTTAACAAAATTGCAAATTAACGAAAAGATGATCAAAACTTTTAAACCGAAGAGACTTTTCAATTCTCAAACATTCTTCAAAATTGTAATTAATTAATTACTTAGTGTGAAATTACGTCTATCTCTCTCTCTCTCTCTCTCTTTCTCTTGATTATTTTTTTATTTCATAGCAAGCAATGGTAATTACTGAGAATACTAATGAAGTCGATTCGTAGCTTGAGTGTTTCAAGTTAACGACTCTTAATTCGTACGGTAAACTCTCGAGAAATGTTGAAAGTTTAATATTAGCCTGCGAATAAATCATAAAAATAGTCACCTTTTCTTTGTGACCAAAGCTCAGACTGAGGAAGGTGCAAACGACCATTAGGTAGGTGCAAACGATCATTACCATCGGCTACCTTCAGCAAGGTAAATATCGTTAATCTTAAAATCTTCTACAACCTTGAACGACCTTTATTCCAACTTGTAGAACATGTCTGGGCAAGTGTCGTTGCACCGAGACCAAAGAAGGATACGCGAGATGGCGAAAAAAAATCAAGGCGCCCCTGAATTTCTTGTACATACATTTTCATTCGAAGGGAAGTCACTTGAATTTTATGGAAACCGGTTTTCCAGATTATTTGAAAAAAAAATATATATATATATATCTCACTGTCGTGAATTATACTTTAAGTATAATTTAATATTGCTGCCAAGTATTATTTAATTTTTAATCATACATTTTATGAAACAGCAGAGACCATTTAAAATACTATTATAATATTACATGTACATAGAAAAAAGATGATACTGAAAAAATATTTCTAAATTTTAAATGCATACTAATCCAACTTTTGAATTGAAAATAAATAAATGGTAAAATCGTATCTACTCGACGAGGATACCCTGAAGAGGCAGTGAAGATGTGTCTTCGCGATCGTGTAGACGAGTAACTTCAAGTACGAGTGGAATGCAGCTGATGAGAGGGTAAGAGCGATCGTGTAAACCGGAAATTGTCGCACTTGCCGAGTAAAGTACCGTGACGATCTTGCGTTACTAGTTCTCGACACTACACTACTCTAACAAGAGTCATTTACATCTATATAATGTCAAAAGAAATCCATAATTACTCATTGAACTCTGCAACGATGTATACGATATTTTTGCATTACCAACAGCGAAGGTCATTCAACACTTTTTCGTCTAATCCCACAAGTTTTCCAACATAGTATGCTTATAATATATATCCAAGAAGTATTATATATCATTCAGTTGCATCTGATTAGAACTTCGTGTGGCGTTAGTATATTTCTCTCGGTTCGCGTAATGGACAAATTACGAGTCGTATTTTATTTTCTTACAGCTTCACAAATTGCACACGTACAGGTTATCAATTTTCTTGCGGCCACAAAGTGCATCGGTATTCCGATGATTGCGACTGATTTCTGGATAAGTTCATAAATAGAATCACTGTACGTTGACCGTGCGAGACTCGTTCAATAATTAACGATTAATTCACAAAATTAATTCTTATGCATTTCTAAAAAAATTCTAAAAATTCGATCTCTCCTGCTGGAGAATTTATAACTCATAATTATTTATTACGATTGCTCGCCAAGTGCAATGTGTAATTCGTATAACATCAATTCGTGTAATTCGCTAAAATTGCGCCGACGCCGCAGAAATTGCAACGGTCGTTCTAATCGTTCTGTCGTTCTGCGGCATCGTGTAATCACGATCCTCTCCCGAAATTCACACCGAGCGCAACAACCAACCACCGATTGAAAGGATTCGCATTCCGCGCGTCAAATGGTGGCCAATTGGCAACCGCAAAACCGTCACGATCCGGGAACGTTCGGCCGGGGCTTTCACGCACCGACGCAATCTCATCTTCGCCGCACTTATCGCGCGCGAGCGAGGAGGAAAAAACGATGGTAGATCGACCACGAACAATCTCCAATTGACTTTAGTGGCGTTGCGCGCCAACAGTAATGGCCTCGATTATTTCAAACGTCTGATCTCTTGATTTTGGAATCGCAAGCCTGAGATGTTTGAAATATTCGACACGGGCAAGTCGAACAAGCGAAATAACTTTTAGGAATTTTGAAAATAATCTACTTTGAAGTAAACAATCTATACTACGACGATTTTTATTTGCGCAGAGATCAGAATGAAATCGGACTGTAATATAGATCTATATGGACAAAGGTCAAAGTTAATATCAATGTTTTTCTCATTACATTTTTCAAGTGTATCGAATAAATTGTTTTTGTCACTTCAAACGTGGCTTTGACGAATTGTTATATTTAGTATTTAATTGAATTAGGATCAGTCGGCAGCGTGTAGCTTGATGGAAGAGCGGCTAGAGACACGAGATGCTAATTATTAATAGCCCTATGAATAATCAGTTACGCTAGGCTAATTTATAAAAATCATAACGAGCGCTGCCTGGAAATAGGACAAGACAATTATTTATACAAATAACTTCTATCTGTCCGTGCTAAGTGCATTTCTATACTATACTACACTCTGAGCAGATAATTAATGCTTCAAAAATAGCCAGTGGAAAGTAATAAAAAAATTAGTTATGTATATGTACTTGTATACTTCATATTAATATACTTTACTAATAAATTATTTTATATTAATGTTACTTTGCTAACAAATTACTTTAAACTTCCTGACAAAAATCCTGCAAGCCCAAATATTATCAAAATAAGCGGGCAAATTTGTAATGATTCTCACCTTGCATCTGCACTTGACGCACTTAATTTCCCCGTGCGAGTGAATACGTGGATGCCATTCCATACCGTTCTCGTACGGACCACCGAGAGGGTACTTGCAGCCGCCGGAAGCCAGTATTTCCTCGGCGGTGCGTTTGGTGGATAGCGCCGCCTGATCCCGCGGCAAACGCGTTGTATCCCCCGGGATCGCCGGGCTAGGCGTCGTCGCCGGACATTGTCTGCAACATGCCTTCTTACCGGATCTAAAGGCGAACTTCTCATCGCAGTCCAATGGCGGGCACTGTACCCGCGGGCATTTCACCTCCAGCGTGACATGCTGCAAAAACAAATGGACAAATCCACTGGTCAAAACTATCAAAACTAAGTCCTTTCATATCAAATCATTTTTTTTTTTTTTTTAATGTTTACAATTTGACCACGAA
>NIPQ01092362.1:0-52179 GCA_002806875.1 Lepidotrigona ventralis hoosana | reverse complement strand
GATATAATCCCCCCCCCCTGTAGTTTGTAATCGACTGAATAATCGGTTCCTCTTAATCCTAAAAAAAAATGGCTAATTAATAAGATACTACTCAACATCGGTAATTTTTAACGGTCAGTTAAATTCATAGTGAAGAAAAAGAGGAACAGTTATAAAGCAGTATAAACTTACGTCACACGTGCAAACTGTGCAAGTATCAAATCCCATTGGGGGCAAATATGGATGCCACGATGCTCCCGGTAAATGGAACTGGCCAGCCAGTGTGCAACTTCTTGTCACCGTGCTGATATTCTTTCCAGTTGCGTTCATGTTAATTCCTGGAGCTATGCAAACGAATCATTCCATTATTCTTAATTAAATTAATTCGACATAACATGTGGGGCTATTATCTACAACTACTACCGATGTACGATCAAACCTTGATAATTCGATTTTTTTTTATACTAACTTCAAAGCTTTCTTCACTTTTTTCCGCCCTGCAATTCGAATTCAAACAAAATCCGATCTCTATAATAAATTTGTAATCTCTATATTTGATACAAATTACAAACAGATAGAATCACTGACTCGATCATTGTTTGTAATTTGCATTAATATAAATACTTGACAAAGTAAATTTACCGTAAAAGAATAGAAGAACGTAATGAACATTCAAGTTTTCTTTTAAGCCTTCATACGTACAACAGTTCAACCTCTTTTACNGCCTTCATACGTACAACAGTTCAACCTCTTTTACTTGAAAATTTAATAAGACGAAATTCCGTATAACTCGGAGATATTTTTTTCCTTCCGTTGTAGCCCGGCTCGACTGTATAAAACGAGCTCAATACTCACTTTAAGAGACAAATAGCGCAACAAATAACGAAAACCGGATGAACAGAACGTCGTAGTGAATTTAATTGGATACAGCAGAACGTCAATGTACCAGTCGGATCGAAGAAAATGACGGATTGCTTTAATTCGATTCGGCTAGAAAGGGTTTTTCTCGACCGGTAGCAACCGGACTGATACGTCTCTATCGAGATACGTCAAATGATGGCAAATTCCAATTTGTTTGATCGATCAATCGTGCTGAGAAGCTGGAGGAACATTTAAACCGGCTTAATTTATCCTGCAACGTCTGGTATGGTAATTCCATTTATTCGGTCAATGACGGAATTAATGACGGAACAAGTTTGACTAATAAGATTTTATCTCCGAGCTGATGTGGTTGCAGCGTAATTGATAAATTGATCTTGGTTAAAATATGAATATCTCGAGGCATGTGGCATTCCATTTTTAAGTTTCACGCGCAGTATCAGATCACCCATAAACGAGCAAATACAGAATTCATCGGTATGGAATTTAGCTGATAATTAATCTTGCGTTATATAAGATTATCAAAGCCAACTGAGTGATAAATGCAACGATCTAAAATAAATATTGCTTGCCAGTAAATTCTAAGCAATTACAAGTCTGTTTTGCTAGTAATATGCTAATAAAATAGCATTAAAGTACCATGCTTGTTAATAAAATAAGAATTATAACTGTTGTAAAATTATAACATTATTATAAGTGTAATAGTATGTCGTGTATTATAAGTGTAATAGTATGTCGTACTCAGTACGAAGCGTTCAATCCTAATTATACCAATCGCAAATAAACAATGGAAAACAAACAAAATCATAGTAAAACCTTCACATGGAAAACAAACCTTCACATGGAAAACAAACAAAATCAAAAGTAAAACCTTCGATGTTCGAGTCTTAAAATGCTGTGAAATAAGTTTGCCTCATATCGTGATCAACAAGCGATCGTGTGATTTAAAAAGGATCGTGATTAACTATGATTGATTCTGTCTTCATGGAACGTATCGTGCTTAATCGGATTGAATTCCTTTAATTCCTTTAGCTGTTTATCGAAATGACACCATAATATAGATAAGGGAAAAACAATTAATCCGCTGTTTATCACGTGTTATTCAGGATTATGAGAACTCCGATCTAATAATTCTAATAATGCAAAAAGATGAAGACTTAATTAATTAATTAATTTCAAATGAGCATTTAAATATTAAAATAGTTAATAGAGATTCTAGTTATATTATGCAAAGAAATCCCTGAAGATGCCATAAGGAATCAAGTCTTATGATTTATTGCCTATATTTTAGGGAATTTTTTCAAGATCAAACTTTCTTCTCCAAACATAGTCTTCTCATGTCAAACTCGAGCTCAGTATTATATATATATATCTTATCAGAGAAATAGAAAATAAGAAAAAAAAAATGAAATTAGAAACAACATACTTGAACAAAGAGGACAGCAGTGACCAGGAGGGGGCTTCAATTGCTTGCCCTCGGCGCAGGTGAGAACTGGACAGGGTACTGGATCGCACTGTGGCAGTCCACGGTAACAATGACACATGTAGCACGGATCCGTGCTGGACGTCCACTGAGTACCCTCTTCGTAGAACCTTGTCTCGTGGAAGCACGCTCCAGTTTCAATATCAGACTTAGGTGGCTGAAGATTATAGGCGACAACCGAGGCAACGTCGTTATCCGCATAATGAGGAAGACAACTGAGAGGCGCCCTGGCCTTGAACGGAGCTTTCAGAATCCTTTCAGCCTGTTTGTCGGTCACCTCGAGAAAACCAATGCCAGATTCAATTCTGTATAGTTCCATTGGTGATAGTCCGGTGACGGAACCTTCCAAAATATATCCAGTGAACTCTTCCAATAATCTCCTAGCAACAGGTGCTCCTTGAACTACTAAGGGCATCGTTTCCAGATAAAGTCGGAAGGTGCGTGGTTCGTGGTTGTTCGTGGAAGACGTTTGAGAAAAGCCAGCAATTTCAAGTTCGTAATGCAAGGAACAGTCTAGATCAACGGCTGTCCAGACCAGACCAACTGGACCAGGGTGTACAGGTTCCTGGGACAGTCTTCTGAGCAAAACAGGAGCAGCAGTGTCTCTGGCATCGGCCACAGGTCTTTGTAACAGTCGGCCACGCAACATGGATCCAACATGCGAGGCAGCAACAACTGCAAGTTCTCCATTGAACAGAGGTTCGAGGAAACGTGGCCCTGGATGCTTCAACGAGTCATTAGCTACGCCCTCGGAAAGATAAGGTGTCAGGTCTTCCAACTCGGTGCGACGTTTACCACCTTCGTCCACCAAAGTCACTAAAGGACTTTCTTTCTCCAGACCTATTAGTTGAACACCGTAACGCAATGAACCAGCACGGTCCAAGAACGCCCAAGCTAATCCAGAAGCTGCTGAGGGTGTCTCTGAAAGCAGTAAAGTCTGATACATCTCGCAGTTTGCACGTGGGCCCACTATTCCGGCTAATCGAAGCGCCTGAGGATCTTTTCTCGACATTATGCTAATCGACAGTTTCCCTCGTGTCAACAAACGGAGATCCGCCCCGGACAAGGCACTCCGGACTTCCCCGAAGTTCAACTCGTTCGAGGGCTTCTTCACAATGATCTCTTCTCGTAGAACCACGTAATCCTTTTCCACATGTTCTAATTGGACTATTAACGGTACTTCGGAGACATCATTGGGCAGGAAAACGCCATTGAACACCAATGACACGTGGATAGATGGTGCTGACGCTGAGGACGCTGAAACTATGGCGGTGGCTCCTGCACCTGACATCAACGAGCGATCCACGCCCATTGTGGGCTCCAACAAAGAGGTGTATTGCTCCGTGGATAAAGTACGATAACGGGACAATTGTCCAGTCAAGGTGGCCGATGGCTCCCATATAAAGGACACGTGCAAACGCTCCTCGCGCAACAGTTTCCGATAATCTCGGGGAACCCTTCTCCATACTCCACACAGCTTCCCCGTTGCATTTTGATACACTCCGCCGATTGGATCGATCGTCTGTTCCTCCAGAATGCTTCCTGATCCGTCGATAAACTGTATACTCCTCGGGCGAGGAGTGAAAGTTGACAAATAAAACGAATAATAGAGATTTTTCCGGTGAAATGTGAAACGCCCTGTAGCCAGATAGTTGTAGGCACTGTTGTACATCGAGGTCGGGTTGGGTTCATCGCGACGTAGTACCTGAGATGTTTTACCGGTTAGAAGTGTCCCAAAATCTAGAAAAGTGCGAAGATTCGTTAAGTAAAGCTTAATTGAATCTCAAGGTAGGCTGAGTAAGTAGACTTCATTACGTTTTAGGCTTCGTTCCTCTTCTTCGGAAGACAATTGCGCGGGCAAGTCCTGCACTATGTCACTACCTGCAATATAACAAATTTAACTTATCAATTTAGTCAAGAAATTCATTTCTTCTTTCTTTGCTATTAAACATCAATCTAATCATTTTTTTTTTTTCTAATCTTTTGCAGATTACTCGAGTCATTTATGTATTATCCATCTAAATTTCACTCGTAAGTTTCTTTCAAATGAATTCTTATTTTTCTTAAAAGTCTCAAAAGACTCTTTCCCGTTTTTAGACTCATCTCCGGTTATTTTTCCAGATCTATTAAAAGAAATTAGACACAAATGTAAATGAAGATTTGCTCGCGAAGAGTACGCAAATGCATTTGTTAACAGAGTATTAACATTCAAATTCCAAGAAACTTCCATTTTCCAGTAATGTGAAGGGTCGATCAATTAGATTCACGTCGATAAGAGCATGGCAGAAAAATTTATTTTATTGCCTCGTGAAACGATCACGTATGCGCGACTTGCCGTATGCACGTATCGCCGAAATTCTCTCTCTCTGGAAAGTTCTCGTTATACATACAAATTCAAAGTAAACTTCTCTGAAAAAAAGACTCGTAAAAATATTTCAACATTTATCAGAAGAGAAGTTTCAGGTATGTATTCTTATAGAAAATATTTTAAAATTTCATTGTGACGAGACTATCACGACTGTATTGACAGAATTTTCTGCATTTGTCCAAATTTTCTCCATTTTGTCTATTCAACTGTTCGATTTTCGTACAGCACGCGTAATTCTAAAAAGAAATATCTGCAAACGTTTGAATATTTTTGCGAGACACTATGTACATAGCAAGAGGAGATGAAGTCTCTGGTATTCTTCTCGCACAAGGGTAGAGACGCGTGATATATCTTCGTCGTTTCAAGCCGCGTGTCGCGTCTTTGATCAAGAAATCGAAATGACATATCGATTATAAGGCGGTACATCGAGGCTTCAACAGAAAATAAATGATCGATGGAAAGGTTGGAGAGGAAAGGCAGAAAAGAAAAGAAAGAAGGAAGACAGGAGAGAGAGAGAGAGAGACATCTATTAGAATAAATACTAATAGAAAAAAAGAAGAAGGAAAAAAAACAAACAGAAGAGATACGGAGAAAAATCTTTCAGCCATGATATGCACGAACCATAAAGAATGTCTGTGGGTTAGGAAAAGAGGCGGCTGGCGCCAACCACCGCTACTTTGAATGTTACTTTTATGGCGCATACCGCGCCAAACCTAACCTAAACCAGCCACGCGGATACGTTAATTGGAATATGTACAGTACGTGCCAGTGACAGCCACCAATAGCCACGGGATATCACGACAAGTTTCACGTTTCTACCGAACGTCGTTTCTACACCTCTTAACCCCTCGATTTACGAATATTCGTTTCATCTCAGTCACTCTTCATCGCAACTGTATCATAGCGGCCATCTTTTTTCTTTTTGTACCATTATTCTTCGCAAAAATCAATTGCACTGTATAGTACATATATTCGGTTACGTATTTAATAAAGAAATATATAAGTGAAAAAAGCATAGAACGTTATTATGTTTAGATTGGCGTAATTGTAAACTGGAAAGATGTTATTGAACTGTGAAGTCACCGAAGGTTTTGTATGAAGTACCGCTGGAAAGCCATGTGGCTCTTGAAGCCACGTTTCTTCTCGTCTCCCCTTACATTAACAACTAAATGAACATGCCAAAAAAAAATTATATTCCTAACAATTACGTCAGGCTTGAAACGCCTGATTAACAATATAAATCATCCTGAAAGATGATACCAGGAACGGCATACGTTAAACATTTATTACTATGCGTGCGTATGTGTGTGTTGTTATTTTAGAGTACAACGAATGTTAAGCATCACTGCAAAAAGATAATAGTTTTCTAAAATCGAGGAGAGCAGATTTCAAATCTTTTACGCGATTAGAAAAGAGTGTTACGACTCTAATATAATAGCATTCGCGCGAAAATCGATACTAAGCGATATGTTCGACGGAAAATCAGCGAATTTGCTTAATTAGCTAACTAACTGCAAGTGGTCGAAATAAATAAAATGATGGTAATCGCAGAGGACGTGAAGAAAATTTTCAAAAAATATTATAATGAAAATACACTTTTAAACGATCTACCACAATTGCCTGGACAGGGTCATATATTGATCCAACGTTAATTACGCGCATCTTTCGACGTCTCTCGACCCTTCATTGCCATACCCGAATGGACGCGGGAGATTCAACGAGTTTCGTCATTATCCAATGAATGGAACGATTGCTTTCGCATCTCTTCAACATCCGGAACACGTTGTCGTTGATCGTCCAAGTCGATGAGAATCGATGTGACAGTCCAATCGACGGGCTCACAGGTCACAGTTTCTTTTCGCGAGACGACGGTCTTCGTATTGGTAATCGTAAGAGACTTCACCTTCTATCAGCAGGGGGCAACGAGCATGCCAGACAACGACGACGCGAACACGATTACTATAACAGTGAATGAGGGACGTTCAGGGGGAAGCAGAGACACGGGATAACGAATTTTTGCGCATTGAAACTTTATACCCACGACGATAAGCGATACTTTCCGAAACAGGGAAATTGATTTTAAATTTGATGATTTATATAATATGATTTAATTTTAAACTATAATTAACTGTGATGGAACGTTGGACGCAGTGCCTACACTTTGATGTTATTCCCATTGTATATCCTTTTGAATGTTCTGAATATTTGCCTGCGCTGAGAACTATCAATACAAGTTTGCCAACTGTGAAATTTTATCACCACACAACTTTCTTCTGATTAATTGCTGTTTATAATAATTTGTGTTCAGAAGTGGACTTTTGTTACTAGGAATTGATATGATTTCTTTAAAAGTAGGAAAATATTGCTATGATAGGTTAGTTCTTGGTTACCTCTTCGAGATGACCTTTTCGAATCTGGTTTTTCAAGATACCAGCCATGTCAGATGAACGGAAATGATAGATACTCAAGGAGAGGAACCTAATTGACAACTAAACTGCTGAACACGATACTAAGACAAATTTCTTTATTACGGACATACTGTTGCACCATTTATTGCAACGTGCTGATTTACACTAGGAAAAAAAGAAATTGCTATTAGGTAAGTAAACGTTCAATAAATCGATCATATATAGATATAGATATTGTTTTATCCGTGAATAATAAGCAGTCGCAAAAACATTCTAGAGATTTTTACTCACGCAGGTTGACCTGCCTGGAATCTGGTACAATTACTGTTTCAATCGTTTTTCAAATACCCATGTATCTACNCCCTTAAAAACACAAAAAAAAAAAAAAAAAAAAAAAAAATTTAGAAATGCAGCTATCGAGATAAAGACCGAAATTAACCATGATGATAAAGAGCAATGCGAGAAAGGACGATAAGAGGTGAACACGACAAACAGGCACCCAGTAGCGACGAGAGCATTGGTCAATCTTATTGAAAGAGGGAATGGTTCGCAATGATCTTCCCTCTCCTCCCACGCTGCTTCTCCCTCGACCTTCCAACCAGGCCGCGTCTCCTCTCTCGTCTATTCTCATTCCTGTGCGCGTTATGCCCGATCATTACGTATGCTAATATTTACATTTAGATTGCACGGCTTAATCGAAGTGACGCCATGCGGTAATATAGCCGGCGCCATGGCGCTAAACCGTGGCGCCCGACCTATCTCTTCTCTCTCTTTCTGCTTACCGTCGATCACCAATCTTCTACTCCTCTTCCTCTCTACACGCCGTTCTCCATTCTCTTCTTTTTTTTCTCTCTCTCTCTCTCTTTTTATTCCTCTACCCTGTGTCTCTCTACCGTTTCTTTATCATCAACCTTTCCCCCCCCCCACTGCTTTTTTCTTTACTAACTGTTATGCTTAATTTGGTCTCTCTCACGGGTTGTTGTTTCATTTATCTGCCACATGAGACTGTATCCCACGGGGTAACGCCATCTTTCCTCAATTGATATACATTTTTTTTTTTTTAGTTTACTCGTAGCCTGTGCGCTTTTTATTTATCATAGATATAAGGAGCAGGACAAATTTCGTAGTGATAATTAATAATTTAGTAATTGCATTTTTACTTCTGCCACCAGTTTGTTTAATGATATATGAATTTAAAAATGTGTTACAACGTAAGATCGTGGCGTGCGTTTGTTGAATCTCTAGATTTATTATTAGAAATATTGACGTTGCCTACGTAGGAAACGAGACAGCTTTGACATTTGTATTCTTAGTCATTGTAACATTCGATCGTAAACATCGCGGATGTCTAGTCGCGGGGACAAGAACTGTGGATAAATTGGTTGCGTAGCTAAATCGGAAGTTTTTGTGAATAAATAACAATGAAGCAGTAGCAGAGAATACTAAGCTCGTTAGGTAATGGCAAACAAATAGCATCGACGCACTTATGTTTATCCCATCGAAATTACAAGTTTCACGCGATACTTACTTTTCTTCTACAACTACAAACTCTCATTCACATTGCGAGAGAGGTGGAAAGAGGACAAAAGGGGATAAATGAAATAAAAAGAAAATGGCAACGTCGGCGATGCTCGTACAACCGTGATAAAGAAATGCGCTTGGCCACGAATGGAAATAGAAAGCTCGCGGACAATGACAGCGGAGATTGTCCACGGTTAATAAATGCGTGCTCGCTAATTGATTCTAAGTAACCAATAAATTGCGCTGGCCGCATTGTAAAAGTGGTTATGGCAGCAAACGTATGCGTGTGTGTGGCCGAGCGTTATCTCTTCGCTGATTGTTTGCTCGTTTTTCCCCGGAGACAGCCTGTCGGCCGGTCGGCCTTATCGTAAAAGCCCCGAGCTTTTCCTGAAGCTTGTTTAAGAATGGCGGTCTTAATCGACGCTTCTCGCCGATGATAGTATGGTCGGTGCACATCGGGAGAACTATCGCGGCAGGAAACTATCGTGGAAACATCGTCCATCATCGAGCTAATCCAATACGCAATGAATTACGATTTTTGAAAATTAATATTTCACCGTGAGAAGATTGTCACCTGGTCCTATATTTCGACGAATGCCGATGTTTTATGTACAATAGAATTCGATTAACAGACCACGAAGGTTTATGTATTATAAAAGACATTTTCTTTCTGTTTTGCAACGTTGCTTTGCTATAAAAATTATACACTTGTCGAGGAGAAATATTTACAAGAAAAAAAAAGAAACTAGCAGTAACCTTTTTTTATCTGTTTATACGAACACGGGATTACCTGAGACGTAGGCATTTATCGGGTACGAGCACTTTTCTTTTTTGCAACAATCTCAAAGCTACTTTAGATGCAACATCGATTTCTTCTACACGGCTCAATTATCTTACAAATGGTTGATATGTGGTAATCATCTTTTTCAAGCAACTTCGTTTATGTTTTATGAAGATAATTTTGTCATTTACGTTGCTTTTTCATTAAATTATTTACGTCATTTTTAACTTTTCCGATCCTTTTTTTAACTACACGTTTGTTCTCGTTCATTGTTATATACAAAATTCTTGCACGTGTAGATAGAAAATAATATCAAGACATTACGATTAAGCTTTCATGATAATGTATTTATATCGTTACTAATGACTAGCAAAATATTTTAAAAGAGTAATAATTTGGTTGACAAATTTATCAATAGACAGATAGTGTATTATAAGTCACTATATATGCAAAAAAATTTACTATTTAGCCAGAATTCCATTTGCAAGAGTTTGCTAAATTTTCGATCTTCAGTTTCAGCTGATTATTGTATTTTGTTCGTTTGATTTTATTAATTTTCATTAATTCATCTACATGTGGTAATTAACGATGATATAAAAATCCATTGAAGAAAGAAAATTGTCAATCTATCAAAATTTCCGCTTATAATACATATATACATTATATTCACACATGATATTCTACATTGTAAAGTTTATCGAATGAGAAAATAGATACAAGACACATGAATTTGAGCTATAAATCAACAATATTTCATTCTTGCAATTTGCGTTTCTCTGTCAGATAATACACAAATTTTCCTATCCTGATTTTGATATCTGCGAGTCGGGCATGATGCAAGAAGAGCAATGAGAGTGACATACATTTATGTCATCTATGTATGACTCATAGATCTTATGATATGATTAGAGAAGCAATTTCTTAGTAAATATTAGTTTGAATTATTCNGACACATGAATTTGAGCTATAAATCAACAATATTTCATTCTTGCAATTTGCGTTTCTCTGTCAGATAATACACAAATTTTCCTATCCTGATTTTGATATCTGCGAGTCGGGCATGATGCAAGAAGAGCACTACTAAAGAGCAATGAGAGTGACATACATTTATGTCATCTATGTATGACTCATAGATCTTATGATATGATTAGAGAAGCAATTTCTTAGTAAATATTAGTTTGAATTATTCGTTACTTTTGCTATTCTTTAAGACAAAAACTAATGAAGAATAGTAGAGAAACGAATGAAAATTACATTTTCGTTCAAAAATCTTGAGATACATTTCATTCTCGATATTCAGTATTTATCAAACATTTTTTAATTTTTGCCTTTATAATATTATTTAATTATATTATTAATTTAATTAAATATTCCTTTAATGACACGTACAATTGTAAATATAAATTTTAGATTCTTCGTCATGTAGACAATATTATTATATTAATGAATTATTTAATTATTATATAATTAGAATATTATATAATAATGAATAAATAAATATTATATAATAAAAAATATTAAAAATATTATATAATAATGAATTATATAATAATTATTATATAATTAGAATATTATATAGTAATGAATATTCCTTTAATTACACGTACAATTGTAAATATAGATTTTAGATTCTTCGTCATGTAGACAATATTATTTAATATTTCCAGTTTTGAAAAATAACATTTGCTCCAAAACTTGTGGACGGCGTAAATTTTAACCAATGTTGTATACGTATACTTCATTATACATATGTTATGTCATCGCAGAGAGAAGAAATACATAGACTTATACTTGAAAACAATGGGACCAAAGATTACATCGTGGTGAAAGAAAAGGAAAAAAGAAAAGAAAGAAAAAACTAGCTTGAAAAGAAATAAATGATACGTTGAAATCTCTTCTTTTATAGCACTTGGGGAAAAAAAACACGCATACATACGCGTTGATCTACTAATCCTTTAATAAAAGTACTTAAACATTGAGACGATAATGAGACTAAAGGAATCAGACGATGACGGTCGATCATGATTATATAGCATTGCAAATACGATTATCGAATCGATCGAGTTGATAGACAGACTATTCGTAGAAGCAACCGAGGAAGAATGAAAAAGAAAGAAAAACTCCTGGTTGTCAATAAAGACAACGAGACAAAACAGGCGATGGATTGTCATTGATACGTGATTTATGCAAGCCACTTAAAACCACCTTCGTCTCTCGATACAACGAGTTTATGTGAAATTTGCAAGCTCCGATCGTTTCAACTCTGCTGATAGATTATTGAAATAGATTCTTGTCTAACCTCATTTGAACTTCAGTACATTCATAGTAATCGGCAAGTAGAATTAATAACGGCCTCTGTTGACAATTATGTTTATTTAAAATATAGCATGAAAATTAACTTAGTCAATGCGAACGATGAGCAGAAACAGACTCGTTTCTTTAAAATGGTAACGCGATACAACAAAGTCTGGAGACTATACTATAGCAACTTTCTTATCTAATAGATTACCGTCGCATTAACTACGGACACGTTACCGTATATATGCACCACCAGAGGCAATTATTCTCAACGACACATCTACATAGAAACTAGCACAAAATATAGCACTATATTCGCTGGCAGATTCACCATCAAGTGTCTATAAAGAGAGGCTATTACTTACTGAAATCTCCCGGGCAAGATTTGCAGCATCGGCCTGGAAGAAGAACTGGCTCTTTACACGTGAGTTCTGGACATTCGTTTTTGATGTTACGACAATGAACCCTCGCGACGATTCGCCGTTTCTTTTGCACCTGAAATCAACATACATATTTTTACACGTTACAAAAGTTTTCCAGAATCAGATGGTTTTCTCGACGAGGAAGACGAGCAAACTCTGAACAACGTCCATCAGAGAACAGAAATGAAAAAAAGAAAAAAAAAAACTATATATAGGAGACAACGTCAGTAGGTTAATTACTATTCAAATATACCGGCGAATGCTAACACGTTATTTTCCCTTGTCCAAATTGTGCGAATTCCCGCGAGTTTCTCCTCCACCAGTGCTTGTCCATGCTAGAGGACACGTTCACGGTGTTCACGTTTGAAAGTCTGATTGTATGAATGTTTTCGAACCCTGTAAACGTGCTTACATGTTTATTACTCCTTCACAGATTGCGTTACGACGGTAGTTGTACGCACCGTGTTCATAAATCTATCGTCAAGTAATTGGTAGGTGTTATTGATCACAAAAGACTCGTTTATCACGGTCAATGGTGCCATTATTCGTGGCGTACGATTTACAATATTCGCGATAATGTAGATTATCATTAAACTTGTCTCGGCAACTCCGCCACTTTCTAATGGTTCACGTGAAAAAAAAAAGTATCATCCACCTATCGTGCAGCTACTCTGAACTGTGTCAAACTCATATTCCCTGATATTATAGTCCATGCCAGTTTTTACTTGAAGTATTTCTCTTTTCAGATGTCTTCTGTTTCTATACGACTATGCTGTTTCTTGCGATACACATTCGTGTATCGCTTGCATACACACGATTTAATCCAACCTCATTTTTCATGAAAGATGCACAAAAATTGTAATTAAGTGACAGAAATATATGTTACGCAAATGGGCAAATAATTTGTTCGTTGCTTGTCAGGTGAATAACAAGAATAATACATTGATATACTAAGACATAAATCAATGATGCAATTTATCTTCGATAAATAAAATAATAATAATGAGAAGAAGAGGCAGGACTAGAATATACAGGCACTGGATACAGAAATCATAAAATCTACACGATTTTCCAACAATCCATGGAACACGTGTTGACTGGTCCATAAATACCCGGACTTTAGAGCAAATTCGCGGCGCCTAGTTATCTCTGGATCTGAGGAACTAATCTTGGAACATTCTTTTTCAAAACGAGACGCCGGCCAAAGGAAAGAATGAGAGATCGTAAAACGGCGAGAGAAAGTTCCAGTTACACCAGGCCGAGAGTAGGAGTTAAATTCAGAATTTTACGTCCGCTGAAACACGGAACGGTACACGTTCGAGTATCAAAACGAAGAAAAGAAGAAAAAAAAAAAAGAGAAAAGAAAAGGAAAGGAAAGGAAAGGAAAGGAAACGAAACGCGATCAGACAGACGCGCAGGCGTTGAACTTCGCATTACAGGAGACTCGGGGCGCCAGGAGTTAAATTCCGAGATTCAGTGGGCCTTGTGAGGTCGCGTGACAGTTAACTGGGACTTGCTAAACAGGTAGGTGTATTTTTTTTATCGCTCAGAGATACATTTAGGTGTCGACCGACGCATGCTTTAAATGCTTCTGATAAATTTCCCTGATAGTCCGAGATACGAATGTAACTGAAACTTTTTCACCAACCTAAAAAAACTCCAGGAACTCCGATAGCGATAAGGACGATAGTGAGGAATGAAGTGACTGGAAAGATCACGAGGTATATCTAATTGCATTACCGATAACGTTGGCGTAAATCTATAGCTTTCACAGGAGCCAATTCTATTCTTTTTCTCTTCTATTGAAGGAAGTTCCGGATTGTCCTCGAAATTCCAAATATCGTGCAAATAATACAGCCGTGTGACGTGGTGGCCAAAAATACCACACGACTGCGTTAACATCGCAACTAAATGGCCAAATGAACGTGTACATGTGTGCAAGTGTCCATGCACGATGTCACGAGGGAACAGTCTCTCAGCGAGGCGCAGAAAGATCAAGTCGGATGATCATCATCTCGATTAAAAAGTATCTTGTTATTTACAAGCTAACGCGGTTCACCCACTCGCCATCTCCTCTGGACAGCCATTCGTTATTTCGACGCTATTCTAGAGATAATAATAAAAACAAGACGAATGTTTTTTGCCCGGATCAGACTGGAAGTCGGTATTTGATTTATGCACGGTGTCTTCTGCGTGAGTCATTCTTCACTTTTGATCCGTACCGTTTTACAAAAAAAGAAAAAAAAAAATTGCCTCTTAACGCGCTATTAAAAACCTGTTTCCATGGGAAACGTCGAACCTTTTAACAAATGTATTATCCGTATCCGTTATTTAGCTTAAATTAGCAAGCATTATTTTGACAAGCAAATTCAATCGAGCATAAGAAGAGACACGTGTAATTGCCGGAGGATAAAATGGATAACGATAGACGTTAAACTCGATATACGACTTTAGGTAAAGAAACGATGTCTCGTGTGATTCACGCGACGTGTCTGTCTGCTGCTGGCTGCTCACAACGAAGCCCGTGACCTATCAATAGCTTCTCATATACACTGAAGAGGGACTGTCATTCCACCGAAGACTAAAAATAGAGTTCGCGCGTCCGTCCATAAGTCGCTGGGTCCGAGGCTGGTGGCTGTACCAGCGCTCACTTTCCTTTTCTCTTTTTCAATCGCATTTTATGTTTCCTCTTCCGTACCAGGCTAATCTTCGCTTTTTTCCCCAAACCACTATTTATAGTTATATTTTTCCTGCCTCTTCCTACCGTCGATATTTCGATTTTCTCAAGTCGCAAAAGAGATTTCGAATTTTCGCTTTTTTAGGGTTTAATTAAATGAAACAACACGGAACCTTTGAGGTTATGATTCGAAACGATGGACGATTTTTCTACGCGCGAAAATTTACAAATAATATATAATATTTGATAAATGATAATTGATATTTAGACAGTTTTTAATTAGAGAGGAAATTAATATAAAATCAATTATCACAGAACTTTTATATCAGTGATGGAGAAGTTCTGGTGATGTTCCTAGCTGGCAGCCCTTGATTTTGGAATATAAAATTGTGGAAAATAAAAAAAATAGATTCTGAATAATTTATAGGCGTAAAAAGAATAATGTGTGCCAACAAAGATTTTCGTATGTGTCACAGGTTATAGACAAACACGGTAAGAACGGTTGCCAGTCAAGGACAAAGTTTATGAAGATTGGCTAAATTAAACTCCATTAGGGCAATCGTGACCGTTCTGTCCGGACGATACATGCATGCGCGGCAAAACCTATTACTATGATAGAGAGCATCAATTGAACCGCACAGGGCGAGGGCTCCGAATCGCTTTAAGATTGACCCCAAATTTATTTCCACATTCTTAACCCACAATCAACCCACAGTCATGTTGTTAACCCGATATGATTAATCTCGCTTGTAACTTTGCAGATCAAACTTTCGAATCCCATGGAAAATTATTTATCGTTCCCCGTGGCTGATCGTGAATCTAAAAATACGTAAATCTAAACGATAATAATTTTGAATGAAGATAACGCGTAGATTTGTTTTAACATCATCCTGCGACAAAATCAACATTCTTTCTTTCTTTTTCAATTGATCTTCATTCATGATAAGTCCTTCCTTTTTAAACTTGCCGTCTGATCATTCGTTTTATAAAATGTGAACTATGAAGTTTGTACATAAACAGGGTCGTGTAAACTGACAAAGCAAACATCGGGTGCGAACCTTGCGAGTGAATCGGCGCAGTGTAAACAGCCCTAAGCCTTGAACGCTCGGGGAAAGATCGAATTTCTCGTTCTCGGTTGAAAATCTACTAATGTTGCTTACACTATAAACACGATTCAAAGCCGCAGTGATGGACACGCATAAAGTGTGACACAACAAACCTGCCATTTTCTACCAATAACTGCCGTAACATGGTAAAGCAATTTTATTTCTGTAACGTTATTCATGCGCGCTGCGAGTACAAGGCGAATTAACGTTGGACGTTTCGATATCGATCAGATGAATCGTATTCCTGAAAAATGATACATAATTTCGATCGATCGATTTTACAGTAGACACACTGTCAATGAAGATCATCCATCGACTGTTATTATAGAATAAGGGAAACTCTACCAAGCTTCGAACTTAACTTCTACTGTGACTAAGTATGATATTAAGTATGGATGAATTTTTATTTTATTTTTATGTCATTTTATGATTTAATTAAAATTATTCTTTTACCTAATTTAATTATTCTTTTACCTAATTTAATTATTATTTAATTAAAATTATTCTTTTACCTACGATCGATACATTTTTTTTGTATGGGGAGCCAACTGTTGGGTTCCAAGAAAGACACAAGTTTATTTCTACAACTTCGTCATCGGCGACTGAATGAACGCTCTACATTTTCACAATTATTAATTATACTTCATAAACAAAGGGTAAGCGAAATCGTGAATCTCACTGTAGTTTTTTTTGTTTTCCATCATTAAGCAAACTAATCTATTGTTTGTTATAGGATTCGGAAACCGCGTTGAACCTACAGAAATTAACCCTTTGCACTCGGAGACAATTTTCAATATAATCTACCAGCAACTCCGAGTCATTTTCACTATCAGCTACTCCAGACTATTTATTATATTGAAAATCTTGCTTTGTCATTAAAAAAAATATATAAATAAAAAAATTACTTTTTGAATTTCTTCATTTTGTGGTAAAAAATGATAATAATTTTAACACAATTATTTATTTATTTATACAAACTAACAGTACAGGCTCCCAAGAAAAAAGAATATTTAAACTCAATATATAAAGTATTTAAATTCAAAAAACAATATTTCTTTTTTATGTCGCTGCTGAGGCGACAACGGAGTAGTAGCTTATCTTACAGTGTCGCCTCTGCGGCGACAGCGGAGTACAAAGGGTTAATAATATTTGTATGTATGAACATTGTTACAGAACATATCACGAATAAATATGAAAGTTTGTACTTGTTTTGCAGTTGCAAATTATGCGGATGCAAAAAAAAAAAAAAAAAGTGAATGCACACATCACGTGGGAGGTGTCGGTGGGCATAATAAGATGAGTATCTTTAGTACATAGTTCGACGAAACAAGGCGGCAAGCTGCGAATATCAAAGTACCTTCTCGTACACGCCTTATAAATCGTTCTTTCTTTTCTATTTCAATCGATCAAGCGCGAGTGGGTGTGAACGAAACCTCCATTGGGGAAACATCATCGTTCAACGGCGCTTTTTCGCTTGTTGAAAATTTACCTTTATCATTCATTATTAATGAAATGGTCATACTTTTTCGTAAATGAACAGGTTAAGAAAGTTTAAATTAAAATGATTATTTTAGCAGGATCTCTTTGAGCGAAAGCATGATATTATCTATCTCCATGGGAAAACATTCATTTCTGGCTAAAGTTTATCATTTAACACTAAACGTACCAAATGACCCCTTTTTCAAAATTTACTTTAAAATCGTACATTTCGCTAATCTGACTTTTCATAAATTCTTATATTATCTGATTATTCAATCTCTCGTTTTCTGTTTTTCTCTTAGCTTATTGTTTACCGAGGAAAATTCTTTGCATACTTTATGTACCGCGAGGGGTCATTTGACCCCTTATAGTAAGATAGGTATATGTAAAATGCCCTAAATGTACGTTTAGTGTTAAGACAATTAGGCATATTATATATCAATGGGAAGTTTATCACGTATCGGAAATTGTGGCCATTTTTGAAGAGAATGAAGAATCTAATTTACATAAAAAAAAAATAATATAATTATATCCTTTTTTCACTCGTCGACAACGGAGTTAATAAAATATCAGAACCTGTCTTCATCACTGTTACGTTAATTGTTCGTAATTGTCGCGGTGGGACATTTTGTTAAATGAACTGCTACATTTTCATTTTTTTTTTTTGCATTTTGGTGTTATAAATACATATCCATACATACGAATTAAATCTACACACTAAAATAAATGAAAAGACAAATCTTTGAACATTTTATAAACATACGTTTAAACCAAAGCTAAAAAAGTGAAGCTCAGAATTTCAAATGTAGGATATAGGATCGTCCTTTAATAATAAGCTTCTCATATATCGTAAATTCTGCTTGGTGTTTTCCAAAATAACTTCTGCATCACATTTAAAGCGAGATATAAGCAACGTAAGTGAATGAAAATTACAGATCACTGATTAGAAGCAATTTGAAAAAAAAAAACAATTGTATACTAGGCTAGATTAAACGAAGCAGAAAACTCAGGTCCTCGCCTTTCCTCGAGAAAGTCCGGAAGAGAACCACGCGCTGTGTCTACTGTTATCTCTTCAAAATCATGCTCATTAGTGCTGAATCTATTGTTACAAGTTTGCAAGAAATATTTATATATATATAATTAGAAATATTTATATATATATAAATTTATATATATAAATTTATATATATATATAAAAATGTCCAATTTAGTAACCGTGCCTCTTTCATAAATCAAATACTACGCGTTACTTTATTTCCATGGTAATATCTCTCGTGTGAATAACGAATGTTAAATAAATGCCGCTGGTTAAATGATGAATGAGCAATAAAACGTGCAGACAATGTTTTACGATTCTGATATAATTAGATCGTAAAAGACACAAGCGATACATCCTTTCAGGAAATGAATGCTGCGTTGCGAGAAAACATATAAAGAGAGAAAAACAAAAAAAAAAAAAAAAAAAAAAAAAGGTAACGAGAAAAACCAAAGTCCATAAAAGAATGCGTAATTTTTCATATAAATGCAAAAATGAACAAGGAAGTTGTTGTCGACCGCATGATTGAAAAATGTCGATATTTACGAGACGGAACGGAGGAGAGAAGGGCAAGAATATCGATGACACGCGTAAGGGACTTGCCAGTGTACAATGACGTTATCATTCGGTCGCATATGTATATATATATATATAGGACACAAAGCAAAGCGGCGTTTGCGTGGAATGCAAATGACGATTATTACGCGATTGGACAAGAATTCAAGCAACGCTGGACCGTAAGAATGCCAAACAAAATGGAATTGATTTTCTCATCACGTCGAGTAACGCGTGTCGGATCGTTTTCAATTTCCTTTTCGCGCTGTGTTTATTTAAAAAAAAATTCTTCACGTACATTGATTATATTTCACTTTTATTCCGCAGAGAGACGTTCGTGCCAAAGGGAGAGACGTAGAGCAACAACAGAGAGACAGATAGCTGACTTTCAAACAGACAGAACTGAAACCGATTTAATTCGGCGTGCTTCACATTATATGAACGCGATCCCCTCATTAATGATGGTGGACACGTACGCGCGACAAAATGTATAATCGAATGTAGGTGCGGCTTGCCAACGATTGCGTCGGAAATACAAGACTGGCAAAACCCATCATCGACGAAAAGAAACGAGACAATAACGATCCTTCGAACGGAGATTTTTAATTGACACGAAAGTTGCTTCTCGATCGTTCGACCTCCTTCTCGCCTGTATAATTCGTATAACTGGATTTATAATTTTTCCTAAATTTTTCCTAAAAATTTATAAACATCTCGATTCTTCTTACATGCAAGACAAACTGAATATTATAATCATCTGGCATCAGATCGACTAATCGAACTCGGGATTTGAGTTCAAGTACAGGAACGAGAGAATTCCTTGGCAGGATTGAAAGGACGTGGTGTGTGACGTGTCATAATCTAAACCGTAAAACGATACGTGGGCAATATACACGTGTCTCGCTCACGTACTGTGCAATAGGTGGTGGACGAGCTGAAGAAGTGGACGCCAGTCTGTCTCGGATCAGGAATGGGATTAGAAAGCACGTCAAGTCTCCTTGGGTCACGTCACCCAGATCGAGATTTAGTCCGTGCCTCGCGTGTATTACGTCGAACTACAGCGCTCTTCAAAGGGCAATGTCATTCCTATGACCTTCTTGGTAGAAGCAATTCGAGAAAGTGCCGATTATATCGATCAGGTTCAATTCCACGGGGAGGAGGTGACCTCTTTTCAAGTAAATCGTATACGTTTCATATATCTTAAATTCAAGAAAAGAAAATTTTGTGAATTTGAATTTGTATAATCAGTAATTTTAGGTACGATGGATATCATTAATTGAATCGAGTTTAAGAAAAATTACACTTGAATCTGTGAACTTTGATTACACATTAACATGAATGATCAATTGCTATGGTAGAAATGACATGATGAAAACCAAGGAAATTACCATGATAATTTGTCACTCAGGGAGGACGAATTAGCTTATTTAGATTCTAATCGTGCAAGTACCTTTCTACTTGTGAGTTTCTCACTTTTCAATTCGTAGCGTCATTTTAAGACGTCAGAAAATTAGGTGAAAGTGCTTATAAAAGTGTTTTATACGGATGAAGATTTAAATAAAACATTTAAACTAGTTCATTTAGATATATAAATTCAAGATTATATTTAGCTGATTTATAATTTTATAAATGAAATTAATTTCAAGTTAACTTCCAATTCTGTAATCACAGAAGCTAACGGAATAAATAAATTCGAAATCGTGGAACTTTGGAACGAGCTATATAGCAGAAACAAGGTGTCCCGGCACTGGTGCACCTACACGAATAGTCGACGTGAATTCCGTAAAAATCGCCAGTCAGGTCGACTGGCTATATAGAAACGTAATGTTGTACGTGCGCGGCTTGAGGCTAGCCCTCGCCGCGAGAGGGTTAAAGGTCGGATTCAAACGAACAGGGGGGACCCGATACGTGCACACAGACACGCACGAGTGCGTGAGGACACACCCACTTTAATACGTACCGGAATGCATTCGCATTTGATGCAGTACATGACTCCAAAGGGCGGGCCTAAATCGGCGAACCAGGTGGAGCCCAGTTCCCGTATCTGCTTGCCGAACGTGCATTCTGCAACAAAGAGGCATTTGAATTAGCTTGATGAATTTGTTTCGCTGTTATCTGTTATCTGTTTAGCTTGATGCCAATGGAGGCCAGTGTGTGTGTGTGCGCACGTACACGACTTTAACCGAATGAAAAATGGTTAGGCAGAAATATTTGAAAGCGAACAGAAAGTGCACAGATCGTGATCGGAGGAGAGAAGAGAGCGTTGCATAGGAGAGAAAGGTTTTTAGAGTGAATATTGCACACTATACTCTACTGTTTGAGTGATAGCAGCACACCAAATAAAATTAATCACTCCATCTTGGAAATTGCAGGGTTTAAATTTCTTGAAAGTTTCTAATCAGTGAAGTTGAATCTGATTTATCAAATGTTACTAGGTATTATTAATATGTTCTTTTAAATAGTGTTCCTTCAAAAAGAGAAAAATAGAATATTAAATTTTATGTCCCTTTGAAAGTTTCTAATCAATAGGCTTGGAACATAATTTATCAAATAATTTAAATAATCTTTAGAAGAAAATAGATGATTTATTAAAATACACGATATTATTAATATCTTCTTTTAAATAATCTTTTAAAAAAAAATAGACAATTGTTTAGATTGATACTTGATGATTTTTAAATATATCGCAATTAATAACTCCATCTTGGAAATTGCAGGGTTTAAATTTCTTGAAAGTTTCTAATCAGTAGCGTTTAATCTGATTTATCAAATGTTACTAGATATTATTAATATGTTCTTTTAAATAGTGTTTCTTCAAAAAGAGAAAAATAGAATATTAAACTTTATGTCCCTTTGAAAGTTTCTAATCAATAGGCTTGGAACATAATTTATCAAGTAATTTAAATAATCTTTAGAAGAAAATAGATGATTTATTAAAATACACGATATTATTAATATCTTCTTTTAAATAATCTTTTAAAAAAAAAAATAGACAATTGTTTAGATTGATACTTGATGATTTTTAAATATGTCGCAGAGCTCGAGGTTTTGAATAACTTGTTTCTGTAAAATAAAAAATATTTGCAAAAAGTTGTAGATAGCAATACAGTAAATTCTCTTCGTATATGCGTCTATGACACAAGCAACATGGCGGCAGCCATCCGCTTCTTTATCTTTGTATTATACTTTGCGAATCTATGGTACAGCTTTGAAAGCACACCTGCATATGCCAGTCTTAACCGGCCTACTAGAAATTTGTCTATACCGAACTATACTTCTCTTTTAACACGTTCCGTGCCATGTGTACCACCGATGGTACACGTTAAACTTGATCTTCAGGCCACGTGTGATAGCTACTCTAAACAAGAGAACTACTTATCGATTGATCATGTAATGAAAGATTGTGTGATAATATATCAACCTTTAGTCAAAATATCAAGTGGCCTGAACGACAACAAAAGGCAAAAATGGCTTAGCACGGAACGTGTTAAAGGGCTTGAATTTTTTTTTTTTTGTGAATATCTCGAGAGGTTACATGTACGAAAAGAAAAATTGTTCAAAACGTTGCGGGTTTCTACGATGTATTTAAAAAGAAAGACATCGAACTCGATGGAGGGGTCGGTCGGAAAACAATCTGTTCGATGTTTAAATTTTCATAAAAAAAAGGGGGGGGGAGAAGAAGATCGTGTATTATGCATCCGGCTTACATACGTAATAATCCCCTTGCATTCCAGAATGTGATAAAAGTGAAGTCGCGGGATGAATGGCGGAGAGAGTGTTCCCGGTTGGGGCGCATGCTGCTAATCGCTAGCCTCTGAATCATCATTGTGCTCGAAGGAGCAAACGGTCCTGCCGGTCTCGCCGCTTAAAAATTGCCGAGACGACGATGAGACGATCCGTAAAAAAGAAGAAAGCGAAAGAGAGAGAGAGAGAAAGAGAGAGGGGAAAGGGGCAAGAAGGGGCAATCTGGAAGAAGGAAAGAGGAGCGCATGCACGTTGCCTCGCAAGGCCGTTGCCTCGTTTAACAGTGTCGTTGACTCATCATCTTCCGCCGAGAGAGATAAAAAGGAAAAAAGGAAAAAACGCGAGAGGAACACCTTTTTTTCTTCTTCTTCTTCTTTCCTTGGAGTAAAAATAAATACTAGACCATGCTCTCTCTCTCTCTCTCTCTCTCTCACCGAAAATAAAATGTAATACCTCCTTCCGTCGGATTATGCGACTTACCGCCGCTTTCGAAGAAGTCGCTTTTATCTGCTCCACGCAACGTATTACGCGCCCGAGAACTGAGAGATTCGCGCGCGTCACGCCTCCAACAGACGAAGAAGCTCCTCGAGAACGGAACACGGCAATCGCTTTAAGGGAAGCGTGGCGCCGTGTGTGTCTCTTATGTATGCCACGCGCGACGATGATAAACAATTTTCACTGATTTATTTACCTTTACACGACGATGGACGAATGATGATAAATATTTTTTAACAAAGTGGCTGACGAACACAACTGAATCGTCACAACAGAAGTAACATTGATTAGATCGTTGTGTAACTAAATAATACGTAGTTGGAAAGATTTGCAGCCACCTCGATACAAAAAGTTTATCGATAGATGAGAATGGCAGGCAGCAAAAAATCATTTCAGAATCCTGGCACGACGTAAGACGTCGCGACGCTGCGTGTCGCGTGGAGAACCGAGAAAACGAGAGGAGATCGGGTTTCTTTGAGTACGTCCAGTTGTTCCGTTTGCTTTAGATGTGCATGCGTGCGAGGGAGAAAGAGAGGAAGAAAGATACACACAGTAAGGCTCGTTGCGCGAGGTCGTTGCACTAAGTCGTTCCTAAGCAAGTCGGTCCTAAGCAACTAGGAGAGCCTGAGAGAAGAGGGCCCCTGCATCGCAAGTATGTGAATCGAGTGCTATGTCCCTTGGATTTGGCCACGTTCACGTGTCGTCTAATTCATTGCAACTCGTTGCAACTTCGTTCTATGCATCTATGTCGATCTCTGTTGCCTATTGTAAACAGGCAATCTGCTTCAGATAGCAGATCTTATGTGAAGAGCTGCAGCTTATGAGAGGAAATAGATTAGCTTACGAACACGTTGATGACACGTGAATGCGAGGGGGATGGCGATCGTCTCGATCTCCTTGCTTCGTTTCACACGAGGCACGCCAACGAACCAAATAATTCGCTCGAGTATCGAAGTCGAAGCTGGAGAATAAATTAATCTCGAAATCGGTGAAAAGCTTGAACACGCTCGTAACGCCGATTCCTCTAGAATTCGTAGCACGATAGTTACGTGAGTTACCTTTCCTTTCAACAGATTTCATTTTTCATATGATAATTATCTGGATATTTTCCATATCCAATATTTCTATATCTCTTTTTCAACAATAACTATCTTTACATTTTCTTTGCAGATATTTCCTCCCTCTGTCATCTGCGATAGCCAAGAGATATACTCCACTACGTTCACCATATTAACCCTTTCGCTACGAGCGGTGACTATAGTCACCCAACGAGTGATGCTCGTTATGTACGATCGGTTATTATAGTATATACCCGTGTTTTGAAAATACTTTCCATACGAAATTACATTATTAAATTATATTTTCTAATTGTATTATGTGATAATTTTTTTTCACCTTTTCCTTTCTACGGGCGATATTGCAGATCTTCCGCAAGTGTACACTTTCGGCACAGCGGCTCGTTCAGTGGAAGTAAAAATCGGCTCGTATCGAAAGGGTTAAGTCTAAACACACAGGACGAAAGGAACTTTATAATGGCGTTAAACGTTTAATCTATTATTGGAAGGATGCCGTGGCGATGCAGAGTTGGCCCGGTGCTAATTTGGCCCATATACTAACGTTTCATAGGCCGTTAATTCCGCTGTTGTAACTTATGAACTGTGTGAACTCTCGCTGGCTTTATCAGTGTTTAACGTAGCAGCGGTTTCCTTCCGCCATCTCGGTTGAACCTCAATCACGAATCTCAATATACCGAATGGTGGCCATTTCCACGCTGTTTTCCCCATGCGTGTACGTGGTACAATTGACGCTTTTGTGTCCGTCCAACATGGCGCGCAGCCTAAAAATTAAGAACACCAGGCGAGGAACAGAAAGGAGGAGGCGTCCGCGCGAATTACCGAGACATTTGCATAAATGGATTAGCATAAATTAAGCGAAATGGAAAAGCGTCCGAGGTTGCGTCTGTAAATTGGCCGCGATTTGCATAAACTTCTCTCTCTCTCTCTTCTCTTTTCCCTCGCTCGCAGAAAAATCCCGCGGAACACGGGACGAGTAGCGCAGCGATTGCAATGGAGAAAAAAAGAAAACGAGCAGACACTCTCGAACGGTATATTGATACTACGACGCAAGACTGAGTATCATAACGAAATCAGGTGTCCTCGAAAAAACAGAAGTAGACTCGTTCGTAGCCAGCGATAAGAGTTTTGCCAATAATTCTCAAGTTTAAACCACATATGTGCAGCTTTATTTACAAGGTCGAAGATGGCGAAGGAAACACTTCTCAATTGATTTACTATTGTTAAATATATGAAACAACGTGTCGCAGCTTCAGAATGTGAAGCGTTAAATGATCTGAGGGCGTTCAATTTTTTCAACATCAAGATTCGTTCCTTCCACGTTTAGCTTTCAGCGAATCACATGGGAAATTCTAGGAACACTGTTTTCTGCCACTATTCTGAGCCGCGTGACGAGCCGGGTAGTCTAGGATAACGCTTGGACGCGCGCGCGGCACTTGCAAGCCACGGGGAGGAGTTCGATGAACCACGATGAATCCTCACTGAGGTTCGTTCAGGAAAAATACGACAGGATAGACTACTGTTAAATCCTAAAATATCCGAGCCGCCGACCGTTGACTTCTCGTCGCAAGATCGGGCACATTCTATCACGCTCTCTCGCTTTTGCAAATCGTTCTGTTCTTCTTGCACCCGATAACGTCGTTAAAACCGGATTGATGACTGTTCCGTGCGCGACGAAAAGTCTGCTGCTCCCAGCAAAATTCTCCACGGTGGAACGGTGTTTAAGGTGCTTCCCGACTTTATTTCCCTGCTATCCAATAAACTGCACGAGAATACGGACGCGTCGAGAGAAAGAGAAAGAAGAAGAACTCGTCGACGACATCCTCGCGGATGTTCCTCTGCTCACTTTTCAACTTTTCCACCGCGATATTAATTTCGTCCGAGACTACGTCATATAAATTCACCGATATAACTAAAATGCATTTTTTTATTCGCGAAAAAATTGTGGAGTAATCATAAATTGTAAATACTACTACGAATATTGTTTACTAATTATTTTAAACTCTGTCCTGATTATATTACACTCGATAATCGATTACGTTACATTCATTACGGTTGATAAATTATCATTAACATTACCGCGCTGAAATCTCAATTATACTTCATCGTATAATTCATCGTCATCGCTTGCTAAAATAAATAATGCGAGTTCGACTGATTGTGAGCGAAACGACAAACGCGACGTCACTTTGTCTCTTCGCTTTCTTCACTTTTTCCATTTCTCCCCTCTTCCACGAATTCTTCCGCGATGTTACATTTACGTCCTCTGCTGGTCCACCTCTTCTCCTCCACACGTTCGTTCAAACTCTCGATTGTTGTCTCTCGCTCTGTTGCAGCGGCCATCTTGCTCGTCTGCATCTCGAGTTTCACATCACCTTTAGCATCGTATGTACCGGCCTCACGTCACGTGACATTGCGACGCATCGAGGGTATTCCCTCCGAATGCAATTATATATATATATATATATATATATATATATATATATATATATATATATATATATATATATACACACACTCATCCTGCTATCGTGAGATTTTTCATCTTCGTTGCGCGGCTCTGAAAAACTCTGGTCAAGTCGTTGCAGGACCAGAAAATTTATCTTTCCACCGAGGTTTTCAATCGGAGAAATGATTTCTTAACTCGATACCAACTGATAAAGAAGTTAATCAACGATAATAGGCTTCTCAACTGTTTCTCAGGCTCGTACACGAAGTAGTTCACGGGATCAAACGAAGAGTTCACGTCTATAAAATGGAAATTTATGCACAGCGAGAAAACACGCGAGGTCTGCGATACCTGCTAAACATAGATTCAGTTTTTTTTTGCTCTTCTTTTGCCTCGCGACAAATGTTCGTGGAAGATCTGTAAGGTCAGTTCGCATGACGCTGGAAATCGAGAATTAAACCTTAGAGCTTAAACGAATCGCACGAATTCTGAATATCTAAACGTCCACGCGATAATCATCGAATCATCGCCTATCCATTTTTTTTTTTTTTTTTTTCAGAAGCTGGTGTGATCCCGTTCGTTTAAAAACCGCGAAGTCGAGATATGAAATCGTAAATCATACCCAGATTACGATATAATCCAATGGAAAGCTATAAAAGTATTGCAACGGCGATTTAACCGCCGATATCGTCTGTGATACTAATGTCTGCGATCCTGTTATGTCGCAGTTAAAAGAAAATTCAAAGAAAAACGTTGAAAAGAGTGGAACAAGATGATCTCACAGGGATGCCTGGTGGGCGAGATTGAACGAAAATAAAATGCGTGTTCGTGACTTCCGATGAAATTGTAATGGAGACGCGAAGATAAAGAAAGAAAGAAAAAGAAAAAAGAAAAAAAAAAGAAAAAGAAGAGGAAGAAGAAGAAGACGAGGAAGGAAGCGTGGCGAAGCCAAGGTGTCGTCGACATTGTCCTTACGCAACGTTGCCTGGCCGTGAAGCATCGTCTCGCCGAATATGAGGGGCGCGCTATCTACATCTTCCGGTCCGATCCTCGAGGACCACTTTCTCATAGGTTGCTGCTCTTCTGACAACTGCGGTGGGCAGACACGTAGGCAGATACTACACACCAAGACTCAACTCGCGACTTCTCGTCGTCTCTCGACATCGACACGTCGCCCTCTCCGACGAGGCGATGTCGCTCTGCACGGCCGTACCTGCTCTCTCGACTACAGGTTTCACGTAGGTGTAACACGCCTACGTGCGCCTCGACCGAATATGTATCTCACCGAGCCCTCGATCGGCATTAATATGCAGAGGAGTTGAAGTCGAGTACACCTCGGCCTCGTTTGCACTGCACGCAAATGTCTGGCTGACTGCAGGGAATTGGAGGTGGCTAAGGATTTGGAACGATTTATTGCCAATTATGGATAATTTAATTTATGGATAATTACTGCGCGTCAATTTTATTTCGGCGGAATGAAATGAATGAAATGAAGACCTGGTAACGAGGAGATTTGTATGATTGAAATGAATGTCAGTACATTTTCCAGTATATTGTACATTTGTAAGTTTTTACTGAAGACTACTTTTCATATTATAATCCATTTCAGTATAATTCCATTATAAATATACAAAATATAATATACCACTGTAATATACAAAAAAAAGAAGTTCTGCACTGTAAATATAAACTCTCTCTAAATTTGTATAATTGAAATGGAAGAAAATGAATGTAAGTATGTACATCTTTGAGTACTGTGCATTTGCAAATTTTTACTGAAGCAATGTTGCTTTTCATGTTATAATATAATTTAGTACAACTTCCACTATAAATGTATACAAAACAAAAAAGTTCTACCAGTGTAAATATGAACTCTAAATTTGTATAACTGTATAAATGGAACGAAATGAGTGTAAGTCAGTTATTTTACTGTAAGTATACGCGAAAAGAAATACTGCATTGTAAACATGGAACCTTCTCCAGTCAATTAATATGGAATATATGAATTTATGAAAAGTAAAAATATATGGAATATTGTGCAACCATGTGCAAAAATATATTTGAAGAAGAGTCTCCAGTTATAATATTTAACGAGTGAAGCAAATCTTCATTTTCACATTCTACTTCTATTCACAAATATATATATGTAGATATACACGTACATTAATTGCCAATCAATCAACATATATGCAATGTGATCTGAGCATAAAAAACAATACTCGAGTGATTAATGAATTTTTGTGATATCAAGCTTGCCATTTTCGATCCGTACAAAAGCGGGCCGAGACTCTGGGTGAGCACACATGTAGGCGACACACGCCTTCGCAACTTTGTTTCTTCAGGGCGCTTCGCCCTGGCAACGTGGTACGAGCATCGCGATGAACATCGCTTCCCACACGTACTTCACCGATGTTTTCACAGAGAGTGAGCAGCGACACGCACATCAAAATTATTTCCTCTGAGAACAAAACACACCTACACCAGTTTTAACAGCGATTTTCCTCGATCGCCGAAGGATATTATGAAACGTAAATTGCTCGACGTGACACGAATCAAAAAGAATTGCGCAACTCAGAGACTTGAATACCCACGTGGCTAAAAATTAAACGTCAAATTATGGTGTTTATAGGATCGGTGGAAAAAAAAGAAAAGAAAACGGAGACCGCCTCTTTATCGGTTTTGCTACTCACAAGCAACAGCTTCATCGCTATCATAAAGTTGTTTAAACGAGACTCGAACGCGTAATGTAATGTACGTGACGAAATCTAAATCTAACTTTCCTCTGCCATTCTTATAAATTCTCCTCGTAAACAAAACTGTCTAGAAAAAATGGAAAAATTTAAATAAATTTTGATAAGCTCTGGGTAATTACAGCTGTTCAAACGTATAAGATAAATGTATTATTTATTCTATTTTTATTTTAGGCATAAATAAATGCATACCGTCATTAACTCCCAACGAACAGTTACGTCACGAAACCGAGCCGCAATCTCGATATTTTCGCGCGCGAGTCTTCGTATTTTCTAAAATGACGCATCCGGCGAGAGGGGACACGAGTGTTACAGGTTGACAGACGCACGATCCGATGTTTTACTGCGGCAAGAGTAACAATGCTGCATTGTTCGCGGCGCGCCGATGTCGATTTAAAGCCGGTGTTTTCCACTGGCACAAGAAATAAATTTATCCATTGGCTGGCGATGCAGTTGAACGGCCAGCCACTGACAATGATCCTCAAAATCACGTGACCCGTGAAATTTCTAACTTATAGGTAAACAAGAATTTACGTCTTGCATCTTCTCGATACAAGAGAAACAGAAAGTAGTAATTATACTTAATTTTTCACGACAAATCCAAATCCAAAGGAATGTGATTACCTACTAGAAAAAAAACCTTCAAAGTACAACGAAGTGAAAATAAATTCATTTGCAATGTAAGAAAATGAAAATGATAAACTACGAAGGAGAAATAATATTTTCTAATATTTTCAGTTCTAGATTATTGTCACGAATGGAAAGAACTTCTGAAAGAACACTTAATCCCTTTCGGTGGCTGTGAAGAGAAATACCGACGAGCAATTCAGTGGATATCCTTACGGTAGTCTCTCTTCTTTCAAATCACTTGAAAATTTTCTGTCTATAAATTTCCTTTCACGTGGCCAGGCCACGAAGAGAATAAACGAAAGAGGTATGAAGTTCCAAGGAGAAGTGTCATCAAGTTATTAATGCGCCCTTAATCATGGACGGTACAAGAAACGGGGGAATAGAAATATAGCTAGTCGATCGTAACAGTCCATGGTGCAAGAACAAGAATGTTAATGCCGTATCAAGAGTTATAATAAATGGTGCTATTTCGCAAGAGGAGCACAAAGAAACACGTGCATATGTTACTGTCCCCTCGTACAGAGATATAAGAAGAAATAGCACTTAACAGAGTGTGGAAATGTGTCTCGATTGATACGCAATGTGCGATTCCTTAATGACTCGAAAACAAAAAAGGTTATAGTAATGAGATACATGCCTAACAGATTTTTTTTACACCGACCACAATGATTTTTAGAAACTACTTCGTTACCAACAACAATAGAATTCAGAACGAGATCTAAGGCTTGATCTAAGAGTTACCATTTGTCACTGATGTATATGAATGAATTCGTTGTACCTGATCTATTATTTGGATCGTGCATTGCATCATGTTATATACTAACATTGAAAGAACTATGATTTAAGATTGGACATTCTCAGTCGATGATTTCTCTAACTACTTCTCATAAATAAACAATTTGGTGACGTGAACGGAGCGAATGCATGATGAACAGAGACAAATCACAATTAAGATACATTGGTTGGATAATCAACTTGCTTATTAGAGAAAGAACTACAAATACAGAAGATAATAAAAGTGAAAGAAAATAGCGTGCTTGAAGAGACAGACTGTAATAGAAAGCACAAGTTAAAGAAAATTGAAGAGTACAAGAAGACAAGAAATGAAAAAGTAGAAAAAAAGGAGTAAGAGACGGAAAGGACAAGCAAAGGAGGCATAACGCGAAGCCCTCCCCCCTCTTTATACTCTTTCCGGACTGTCGTCGAGAGACCGGCAACTGGCGATGCAATGTCGAGTGCCCAGCGCTATATATAGGTGGCCCTGAGTGTGCAAAAATCACCCTACAAAAAAATCTGGATCAAGGGGCCATTCACCAACTACGCCAAGCATTACGCTCTCTGGTGTCTGGTGTACCTTAGAACACGCCAAGGCGTCTTCAACAGACGTCGCATCGTCTAGATTAACACTAGAACTACCACACCAGTCATTTTGACTGGTCTGACAACATTATTTTAAAATTCCTACTTCATGTTACATTTTTTCTTCGCTGTGATGTAATGACTTTTGCAGGGATAGCTAAAGGATTAATATAATGAACTTTAATTTCGTTTTATTCATTTAAAATAAAAGTAATTTTGTATCATGGCTACTTATACCAGTACCAATCATTTTGACTGGTTTTCGTAGAGATAGCTACGTCTCAACTGTCGGTAGTTCTAGTGTTAAACGTTTCTCGTCATCATCGTTCTCTGCACCAGTTACCGATTGCCACTGTTCACCATTCGAGAATTTACATTAAGATGATCGTTAACGCTGACTGTGCAGGATTGATCTCTTGATCTGTTCATGTTAGATTTTACATTTACAATTGCTCCGCAGTGTAATTGAATTTGTAGATCGATACGATACGATTTCAACGGCTGCTGAGCTCAAGATCGAGGCATGGAGTAAAATTCTTCATTGACGATCTATAAAATCTTTCCGCACCATTTCAATTTTTTCACTATACTACCATAGCCATATGCGATAAGCGAGTCTCAGAGGCGAGCGACGGAAAAATCCTCGTGCAATATCCCTGGCGAAGCAACAGGCCACAGACAGCGTAGTCCGAAAATGGCCAAACCTCGAGAGAAAAGGAGCAGGTTTGTTGTTACACTTCCTTACGCGTAATTATGACCGTATTTGTCATCGTGACTGAGTGCTGCCTACATGCTTACTGGCCGTACTAACTACTCGTCTTCTCCTTTCACCTCCTCCTCCACTGATTCCTCTACTACAAACTCGATGTGGTTTCCCTTTTTTTCCTAGTCTCCACCCCTTTTTCCCTTATATTCGTTTCTATCTCCGTTGCAGTTCTTTTTACGGACTTTCTTCTCGTCTCTTTTCTTTTACTCTCGCCATCTTCCACCCCTTTGTACTGCACTCTACTTGTCAATGCTTCGGCACCAGCAACTGCCGCTCCACTGTGATCCTTTCCACACACGTTCACACACGTATATACAGACGTGTATCACGAGATGTGTAAGGTATGATATATCCGGTAACTCGTCGCGTACATCGACGCTCGTCGTTCTCGCCCTCGTTCTCGTTCCCGAATGAAACTGTACTGAAATATGAAATTCGCTCCCGACTTCCTTGAAAAACCTCGCACGATGAAAAATATTTTCAGTAGAAACAGGCGAGCCTGCCAGTTCACCTATCATCGGGCTCGCCTTCGCGAATAGCTTTCAACCAGCTACTGGAGTTTCGCTCATTAGTATCATTCGGTGCTTGCAGAGAAACTTTGAACGTTCTATTTTTGCGGAGCTCCTTCCTTTCTGCCTGAACGTGAATTAAGTTTTTGCGAAATTTTTCACGAATTAAAAAAAAAGAAAAAAAAATGTTAAATCGTTAACAATGGGATGCAGGATTCCTTTCGAGGAAGTTTGAGAAATCTTTCCAATCTTTTTATACAATTTATTACCTGTTGATTGAAATTGTCGACTGTCGCTTGCGTTGCTCAGATTTAGATAATTCTTGATAATAAATGATAACTTGTCTGTTGTAGATCTGATTCGTCGGACTGTCATTTCATAATAATCGTAGTAAGCAATACGTGGTAAGCAATACGAATAACTTCAGAGAGGAGGAAATTCATACGTTCAACAAATCACATGATAATTTACATCACGGTGCGAACAATACGTGCCAAACAGAAGCAACCTCGTAAAGAATAAGTACGACGATGCGGTAATAAAGTGTTGAAACCATTCGTCTCAAGGGTCTCTCGTATTTCGTCTGTCTCTCTCGATACGACAGCGTATTCCGAAGAGAAAAGGTTAGACAAAAAAAACCCAGATGTGAGTAATGTTGCTCGCATGATTTATCGTTTCGCTCGATGGCGAGGAATTGCTCTAGAAAGCGATCACACACCAAACAAAGTTTATATATATTACAAAGACAATTCATAAATGTGTATTTCACAGGAAAAATATTAATCATCGATTCCGAACTCTCAAGTAAGAGATTATGATTTTTCCCTTTATCACACATTCATATCGGTAGAAATCAAAGGGAAAGGAAAGGCTACTCTCTGGAAGTGTAAAGAGAGTTCACGAGTGTACAGAAGAGGCCAGAGGTATGCATGGTTGCGGCGGAAGAGAAAAGAGAAAGGGGCAAAGAGCAATAAGAAGAAGATGCGTTTGAAAAGCAAACGGCCGAAACAAGAGAGCGAACAACAGGGGCTGAAGAAGGGGCGAGGGAGAGTTGTTCGGTGTGCTGCCACACTCAGAATGGAGTCGAGTGCCAGAGAGTCGGTTGTCCGTGTATTTCAGGCGGCACGGGCCACTGCACTACCCCTACCACTTGTCGTACGTGCTATGTATATCGTACCTTTCATATAATGCACACACCCGGAGGAGACATGTTTCGTGGGGTCCCAATGGATAAATGCTCTGGCTTCTAGGCGCCGACACTCTGTTCTGGAATACTCGGCAGACACTAACGTATGTCCTCGGAATCCGCTTTAAATGCCTGCCACAGGGGAAGAAGAAGCAGGAGGAGAAGAGGAATGAAAGATGGAAGGGACGAATGCCGCGCTACGACGTGAAACTATTTCCAACGGACGCACGATTAACGATAACTGATAAGATTTCGGGGGATCCTGGGAAAGAAGAAAATCACACCGACCTTCAACTCCATTTGTGTGATGTTTTGGAGAAAGAGGATTTGATAGAGCTTCGTGGAATAAAAATGTGAAAACGCAACTAGAATAATTTACAACAGATGGGACTAGAATTATTGATCTATAATTTTCGCATCTTTCTCAATAATGACATCTTTCGTTATTGTGTAAAACTTGCCACAAAAATTGCGAAACTGCATTGCATGTTGAATAAGCGAGACTAACATTCCAACACAAAACGAATGAAAGAAAAAAAAAAAAGACATGAATCTATATTACATGTGAATACGAATTTTTTGTACAACTCAATACTTGATACTGATGAGCATACGCTCATGTTTCTAATAAGTAAGTAAATTCCAACACAAAACGAATGAAAAAAAAAAAGACATGAATCTATATTACATGTGAATACGAATTTTTTGTACAACTCAATACTTGATATGCATGAACATACACTCATGTTTCTAATAAGTACGTTTTAACAAACGGTAATTCCATTCAATGTGTACAAGTTGTACATCAATTCTTGGTGATTTGCAAAGATCTCATTTCAGTGGACACGTAGTTACACTTCCGGAATGGCTAGATCGACTAGAAAATTTAACTAGAAAATCATTTCCAAACTACCTGACTCCTACTGAAACTACTACTCTTTAAGTCATTTTGTTAATCAATATTAAGTTGAATATTCACTGATCTACAAGCATCGAACTTTTACAATTGACTATTAATTCCTTCGGTAATAAGAACATCAAACGTGAAACAAATGAAATCGTTATCGTAATAAGTCAACCAAACGAATGCGCAGAAGCACAGCCGCGAATTACAAAATAAGCAATAAATGCCATAAACACGGAAAGTAACCGTTAATTAAAAATCTCTGTGCATCGAAGTGCAAACAATTTCCTTCTTTCGACGATTTTACATGTTAAGTGTGAAAGTGTTTCACTTGAAATCATTCGCGGGTCGATCAGAGCAATTATCGAACGATTCGATTAATGAGAATCGCGGAAAGTGTTGGGGGACAAAGTCTACGAAGAAAAAGCTCACCGGAAGGAATAAATAGCACGGCGAAGAGTGGAAAACGATGGAGTGCTTGCCAGACGTACAAATCGAACGTGCGATCGGCAATTCTTCGCAATTTCTTGCAAACGCGCACCATGTTTCGTGACTCGAAAGTTACGTGAAAGCCAGAACTACTTAGGCGATTAAAATTTCCATCCGGGAATGTTGAAGTAAACGAAATAAAAATGTACTCGAAGTATACAAGCTTTTATTTATACATGCGAAAAATCATTTAAATCTCTACAAAATACACATAGTATATCTAGCAAAAATTACAAATTGGTCATTTCAATCATTTTGGTAGTTATTATCGTAATTATCGATAAGTTCCCATTAGCATCTGTCAAGTAAAACTCGAACATTTTCGAGGAAATTATCTCCCCTCCGTTGGAATTCAATCGGATTAGTGAAAAATTCGTGCATGCGACACTCCACGAGTCGAGTCGAGATTGAAAAGGCGGGGAGAGACGAGGAGAGCAATAGAGAAGCCGCGAGAAAAGACTTCTCTACTCCTACTAGATTCTCTGTCTCCTCAGAAAAAGATGCTCTCGATCTGCCGAAATGCACAAAGCGTGGCGGGGGAGAGGAGAAGAGAGAGAGAGAGAGAGAAAGATTTCTCATAATTTCCTCTCCGTTGGGACGCGAACCAGCCTCGTCACTCATCGCGCTTCAAAGTTACTGTTAATATTTGCCTTTCCCCTCCGCGGCAGTTAAATTACTCGAATGATCGCGAAGGATTTAGCCGTCATGCGTTCCTCTCTCTTTATAGCAACTGTGCGCGCGCGCGCAAACCAAGCGCGCGACGCATCGTGTGCTACGTGTGCAAAAAGTTCGAAAAAGACCAAACGTGTATCATTTTTACGCACATATCCAACACACTATTATGATAATTATGAAATTTTTTTTTCCTTTCACATTTATTACAAGTTTATTAGTTTCGGCGAGTTATTTGTAATTACAGGTGTTGAATTGTAAACTCCGAACGGAAGTTGAAACAACGCCGACCCGTCACGTTATTTCTCGCAACATTCATCAACTGTATACGACTGGATGCGGTAACGAAGAATTGCCGTGTGAGGTCGGTCAGTAAAAATATCAGCGATATTACATAGTGAGTGACTCAGGGGAGTAAGTGGTATGTGAACCCTCCCCCGTCCGTTGCAACGATGACCCCACGGTCGCATGGAATTGATGGAAACAAACGAGCACGGGGTTACCGGTGTGATTACTCTTCTGACATTATCTCAGCTACGTTCTATGTATTTTTCGGACACGTGCGCCGTTACTGTTAATTTCCTCCGCGATGCGCGATTATTATCGCTCGTTACGTAAACCGCATCCGTTACATTTTTAGTGTATTATTTCAGAGGCACGAGGCGATTATTCGATATTATTCCGTTATTAAACTAGTCGCCAATGCTAAACGCATTGAATTGATAGTGGTACAAAGTGGCGTAGAGAAATCGAGTGAACATTTTATACACATTAGTATATATTTTCTTAATTGGATAAAGAATTAAGAGAAAAATCAAATTTCGCAAGTAGTATTATAATCTTTTTTAGAAGAAGATAGTAAATCTTATCTAATTAGAAAATCACTAGAAACTTAGCAAGTGGAAATTATTCTCATATTTTATGCTCTACAGATCTCTTAAAATAGAAGTGGGAATAGATCGTTTAAAGCAGGAAAAAAATTGTATGTAACAACAGAAAGGAGATGCAGTTGTGAGTAATGAAGTACAGAAAATTTAATTCACACACTGATCTGCCCATATCCATTCCTCGTAACGTCACCGTGCAATTTTAAGGCTCGACGTAAGAAAAGAGGAAAAAAGAAAAAAAAGAGATCTCAATTCTCCTTCAGATTACAATCTAACCAGAAACGAATCACGAATGTAAATCACGCTATGAATCAGCAGAAAGGACCAACGTATCGTACGTTAGATGTGTAAGTACGTGCACGACCGTGACTAGAGAATCATTGTAAATCAGGCTTTATCTCTCGACTCGGTATTGAGTCATCGTTGGGAATTACAGAGTATCGTTGGGAATCGAGCATTACTCCATTCGAGTGACATCGATTAATATTCAAACGGATTGAGATCGTGCCACGAGCCAAGAAGACGAGGCGAACTGGCAGCGTCAATCAGGCTTTGGAGACAGTCGATCATGCGTCCCCCGATCGAAGAAATATCGATCGTATAATAATCTCAGCATCGTATCAACGAACTGAACTGAGCGTTAATCAAGTCGCTCGCACGATTTCCATTTCTATAGCACGTGTAGTTGCAGGTCGCGAACCGAACCTCGTATGCAATAATCTAATGGCGATTGATTTGCAGCTGCAAAATGGCGGCACGTTCGAAGGTCCACAAATAAAAATCAAAGCACGAGGTATAAATAATTTGAATCAACATTTAAACTCGTACCTTGAGGTTATTTATCCGCCTGGTTTCAAACGTACGCCGCTTAAAAAATTCTATTAAAATTCATTATTCTGGATTCGGATAATCTTTTACAACAATCGGTACGAGGTGGTAAATAGATGAACGCATCGATGGCATATTACAAGCAAAGACGATATATTCCATCGTGCGTGCCTACGTGATGTCATGCGCGCGTCAGAAAACGCCGACCTTGCGGCTGCAGTTCAAGTCAGTGCACGCGTAATGCGATGCATTCGTATTGGCCAAGCCTTTCGGTCGATCCCATCATTCGTTTACACTGATAAGCATGCCTACGCGTTGCAAAGTTATATACACGGCTAAACGTATAATGTGCCTGATACGATATGTACGTACGTATTAAACGAGGAGTCGTTTTTCTTGCCGATCAGCGGTCGGTGATCGCAAAAAAACCGAATTATCAGACCGAATAACCAGAATGTGATTTCGTTAAAATCCAAAGAGATTTCTATTTAATTCATCTCTGTCGTATAAACTATCCCTACTACAGATTCAAGACGTATGAAGATGTTATGAATGAATAAATGGAGATTTGTGAAAATGAAAAATAATTTAACGTTGCTCAACTCGATCGATTTAAATTGAATCGAGTTTAAAAAAGAAAATTGAGAAAAACTTTCCAGCACTTTTTAGTAAATTTGAAACGAAATTATGTTCAATAAGAAGAGCAGAATTATTGCGATGACTATTTTTAGCATCCCAACGTGACTGATCTGTCTAAACATATCTTAAATTCTACGATGCTCATGGCGATCACCTTGCCGCGTCGTCAGTCTGTGAATACTGGAGATAACTTAGGTCAGCTTACAACTTTTACGTTTCCGGCGCCAAAAGAGTTCTCGTTACACGTGCTGGACTGTGCTGGATTGAATAACGTGCACTACAGTTGATCGCATACCTCGAATGCCAAATGAGAACCTTCTCAATTTCATGTATTATTATATCGCGTGTTATTAAAATAGGAAGTTCAATGTTCCTTACGAATGACTCCAATGACAAAGTGATTTCACGCAAATCGAACGCAANTTTTTTTTTTTTTTTTTTTTGCAAAATATAAATGTATACGTAATATATTCAAATTTTCAAATTATTCAGCTGTTGCCAATTTCTTTTTTTCTCTTTTTAGTAACTTACATGAATGTACATATACACATCGTTATCGTTATAATTTGAACACTTGTTCAACAGAGGACAATCGTTTCCCAGCTCCAGTCACAAAGGATTCTCATTCTCGACGAAAAGCGCAAATCTCGCCACACACGGGCATTGTATTGAATTAACAATATTGGAACGATGCCAGATTGAAGGCTGGCTTAAATCAAATCTGTCCAACGAGTGATCCGTCATCGGCGAGTGGCACATTCGTACTGCTGTCAAGCTCACGTTCGCACGCGTCAATTCTCGAGCCAAGAAAACTGTTCGATCCCTGTGATTTCCCTCCCTCATTTTACTCATCCGATATAGAGGACCGAGAGAAATCCACTGGTGTTAAGATCGACGACTGAGAAGAATAGAAGATCTCGCAAGCTCGTACTTACCGCGAGTAATCATGGATATTTTTTAATATTACATACGTCGATGAGACTGTACGAAGAATTTGGGAGCCAATCGGTGCACGTCAGCCTTTCACGAAGATAATTGAATAAATGGTTAAAGCCTTAAATTGTCTTACCGACTGAAGATTTTAGTAATAAAAAAAACCCTTCTATCATGTACTTGTTGTTTATTATGTTTCATATTTTATCCTCTGTTATAGATATCAATCAAATGCAAACTGACTACAATGCAGTCCATATTTAACACCATTTAATAACAACAGAAGATTGAACGCAGCAAAATTATGAATCATTGGAAATTATTTAGCACTCTGATCGCGCGATGATAAAATTCTAATGGCTAATAAACGTCACATAAAGCGTAGTAAAAGTAACATTTGCAAATGAAACGGGACTAACGAGGGAAATCTACGAGCAAGTATTTCTACCTCGTAAATGGAGTATTACGTAAATATCGTCGAGTTCTGATCAATCAGTCGTTCGAATTTGTACCTGTTAACGAGGCGTTCTATTAATCAACTACGAAGCAGAAAAACTAAGAAAAGAGTAAAAGAATATGTAACACAGAGAGAGAGAGAGAGAGAGAGAGAGAGAGAGCCGGTAATGACACGTAATTATGTATTCTAGTTGCAGACTCTAAATAGGTTTATTGCTATCTGGATGGATAGATAGTGGTTTAACATGCGACAAGTTGTGAAAAATGAAGAGATCGAGAGCGTCGGGGAAACTTGCTTTTCGATTCGTTTCACGGGAAAAATACCACGCCTACGAGATGACAAGAGATCATTGGGCGATCCACGACGACGACTGTGACAGACAACAGCGGTGGTAGTAGTATGTAGTAAGTTTCCTCTCGGTTCTTCTCTAGATAGGTTCAACCAGGCGCGAAGGCAGACGCGACGATGAATAATACATTCCTCTCCGCGACCCCGAAGAATCGTTCATCAATTGAAACGACCATCGATCGCTGCGAGAAATTCTGGATCTTCCTTGGTTTCCCAGATTTTCTAAATCCTATATTGCGAATAATCAAATGTAAAAACTGGTCTAATATAGTGCAGGCTAGCCATATTTANGTATATATATATATATATATATATATATATATATATATATATATATATATTTGAAGTTTGAACTGCATTTTTTTTTTTAAATTAAGCTAAGTTTGTTTCAAATTTTCCTTGAAAGAGCTTGATTATCTAGATATCCATGTATCACCGAAAAACGTGGCGATCGTGGCGAATAGTTGTGCAACGTTTCCCCGTATTTTTCCCCGGTGGGAGGAATTTCGAAGAACAAATTCCACGTGTATTCGTGCAGCAACGCGCAGAATTCAACCAAACAAGCAGATTTCCACCGGGAAACACACATCAGTGGAAGCCCCGCTCGCGAGCAGCTATTCCAAGGAAGCCTGTTTGCTCACAGTTCTGGTAATCTCGTTGTAGATGAATGATAACTAACAGCCAATCAGTAGCAACCATTCATTTGAGGAAGATTCAACGAGCCCCGATAACACGGCTTTGATCATTAAGGCACTACCGAGAAGACCGTCGTATTTCGAGCCATTTAACCATGGATTTAACCATGTGTCACGATGCTTCTTTGAAAAGAAGAATGCAACATGCAACGTGAAACGTATTATTCACGGAAATTGAAAAATCCCAGAAATCCCACGTTACCGACCTAGAAACACTGCCAGGCTGTTTCAATTTTCCAGTGATTCAAAACGATTCAATTTACACGGAGTGGGACAAAGAAGAAAAAAGAAACGCCGCGATTTGATGAAGGAAAAAGAAAAATCGCGCCATCTCGAGGCAGACGAAAAAAAAATAAATAAATAAATCGGATTTTTACAGTCAGATCTGTTCCTTCTGCCGCGAAAGGATATAGGTAATAAATCACGGGATCTCGTGAATAAAGTCAGCAACCGGTTTCTCGCGCGCGCGCGCGCGCGCGTGAGTACGTGAAAGAAGAAGAGAAATGCAAAGGATCAGGCGATGATTCCTTTTGAACCGCCTCTGCTGAATAGTCTAATAACAACGGATTAACAGACAGAGGTGGAAGAGGGGATGAATCGTAATCGGAGAATCGCAAACGCGACAGATCGGCTTCCAGATTCTACCGCGAGTATCGGCCCTCGTGAGAATCGGACTTAAAGGAGCACGTGGGAACTAGGAAGGTTAGGTTTGCGCGCGCCACTGAGGTTGGCAGGCGCCAACCAGCCAACACGATCGAGGAAACCCCCGCGCGCGTCTTCCATTAAACGGGATTCATCTCTGTAAATCATCCGGCAACAACTCGCATTCGACTCACGTAACACACCCACTTAGCGTTCACGATATAAAACTTTCGAGGCTTGGGGTTCGCATGCCGGTGCATTTTCACCTTGGCTCGTGGCCGCCGCTTTAAAATCCGCCAGGCACGTACGTACGCATGTTACGTGCACCTACGAATAAAGCAACGGGGGAACGGCAAATGTCACGGTGCCGCCGTGAACACGGGGATATTTCATGAAGAAGAAGAAGAAACAAAAAAAAATAGGTCGATGAAATATGTTTCTTTTTTTGTCGATGGTTGTCGAGAAATCCCGATTTCAATACCGAGAGCGGATCGGACTTTAGAAAAAATTCCAACATCTAGGTATAATGTTAAATAACGAAGTAATAGTTCATTAACGATTCAATGCCTCGCTCGTGACGTTTTTGTTTTTGTTTCACCTAACAGCGAAATTACAAAGTGAAACATGCCATGGATCTTACAGAGTGGGACAAACAATTCTGATAATTGCTGGTGGACGATTATACATACATACACACACACACACACACACACACGTAATAAACGTATCGGAAAGATCAAATTAAACTAATACTTCGGGCAAAATGAAAACCCAACAAATCGAACAATACCATGGTTCTCTGTCAGAGGACAAATGACTTTCATATGTTGATAAGGCTGGTGTCGCTCGGTGGATTCGCTGACAGTATTCACGAAAGTCGATGAGAGGTGTAAGTGCGTTGCAAAGCGTTGAAGAGGGGCAAAAAGAACAAGAGGAGGATTGAAAGGAAGCGAGGGAGAGACAGGTCGGAGCAAAGGGGGGAAAAAAATGAAAGAGGGAATCGAGAGTGGCTGGTTCACACGATCCAATCGTATCGAGACTTCTTGTCTTTCTTTCGATACTTCCCCCGCTCTCCTGCCACCCTCCCCCACCCAATTGGAAATCACGTCGACGGCATGTATTTCGTTTCTTTTTTTTTTNCACCACGATATCTCCGGTACATACTTCGCAGACCTCACGCTGAGTACCGATCGCTTTTTCACGAGTCGATCCGGCTCTCCGTTCCGCCTTAATTATCCATTTCTCCGGTTTATTCAGTCCCGATAAATTTCTCGATCAACAACCCTTGGCCAGCGCCCCGGGCGGCAATCAGGTTGGTTTTACTCTTCGCAGCCGGCGGAGATGCTCTCTCCCAGCTCTCTCTCTCTCTCGCCACGCTACGATCTGGAATGTTCGTGTGAGGTCGCGGACGCGTAGTGCATTAAAGCCGCCGCGTCCGTGCATGAAATCCACCAGCGTTGTACGGCGTCGCCAAGCTGGCAATAAAGACTAATTGAGATTAGCGCCGGTCGCGCTGTGTCAAACAGGTGGCCGCAGGGGTAGAGTAGAAGAAAGGACGCGTAGATGACAGATGAAAGAAGAGTGAATCAAGGTTCGACACTACTGCGGGTGTGCGAGTGCACCTCCACTTGGAAATCTTACGACGACGCAATAACAAATACAAATGTTTGCTGTGTAAGTTACACAATATAAAAGTACAAATTGTGCAATGTACATAAATTGTATATATTATGATTTTAAATATAACACGTACAATATAATTAAATACAATGAGTATAAAACGTGGTTTATATTCAATGAAAATTGTGTTGATACAATGTACTGTATTATTATATTACAATACTCATTACGATGAAATTAAATTAAATTATACGTTGTATGCACAAAATTATGTATGGACAATAATTCATAAGTAATGAATGTTAAAAAGTGTCCTAATAATAGTTTCTGAGCGAGGGTGTAACACATGTATGTATATTCTAACTGCACACAAACACATTTCAATCGACGACTTAATTCGCACAAATTCACCATTTGATACGTGTACGTGCTCCGTTCCAATGAAATTGTTTCCTCCAATAAAGCAACATGAGAAATTCTCTTGGTTAATTAAATAAGTAAAGAAACTAGCGACACTCGGCTAAGTCTAGGTTAATTGTAAGTCAAGTTCCTTTTTTTTTTAATCTCTCTGTATTGAAACGTGAAACGTGTAAACCCATGACAACGCAAACACATGGCACGAACCTAATTCGTGCATGAAGCTAATCCAAACCCAAAGCCCCGCCAAAGTAAAGAATATCAAAGGAATCTTTAGAAATATCTCGGAGTTACTCAGAACCGAGTTACTCAGAATTCTGTCTTTGACAATGTTTTGTATGTTCTTCAGATGTATATATCTATCAATTGCCTTAAAAATATGGACCAAACACACAGAAACGTACGTCTGAAGATATAAGTGTAGTAAATAAAAATTTGTTACTACTCTAATACTAACTAATGTTAATACTCTCTAATACTAATACTAACTAATACTCTCTACTACTAACTAATGCTAATTAATACTCTCTACTACTAACTAATGATAATTAATACTTTATACTACTAACTAATGCTAACTAATACTCTCTACTACTAGCTAATGCTGACTAATACTCTCTAGTACTAACTATGACTAACTAATATTAACTAATACTTTCTACTACTAGCTAATACTAACTAATACTCTCTATTGCTAACTAATGCCAATTAATACTCTCTACTACTAGCTAATACTAACTAATACTCTCTACTACTAGCAGACTAATACTCTCAACTACTAACTAAGGCTAACTAATACTAACCAATACTCTCTATTACTAGCTAATACTAACTAATACTAGGTCTCTTTTCACCCATAAGAAAATTCGAGATTTATTATGCATTTCTACTAGCCTGTCATTTTGTCCAGGTATGTGAAGAAACATGTCAAACTTCACATTTTATTTTCCAGGCAGTTAATTTAACAATCGTTAGTGTTGAAAGGCCCTAAAAGTCCGGGCTTTCGACTGAGATCCAAGCGCAAAAAGAGACAAGCGCCTTGGCTAGCAAATTCTTCGCGTTTGAATGGCCAAAAATGGTTGGCAGCAGTTGGCAACGATTGGAAATTATCAGGGACGACGGGTAGTCGTGTACTTAGCCACTCATGGCAACCAGAAATCAATCAAGGTAGGTCAGACAGGTACGTACCAGCTAAACCATGCCAGATCCTCTCATTCTTTGTACCATTTCAAACAGGCAACAACAACGTGAATCGAAGATTCAATCCAGTTTCGTTTCTTTTGTCTTCTCAACTCGATCAAGGTTCGCGATTTCCAAACGTATCAGACGTTTTCTTCGTCCGCAGCGTGCAATTAGTTTGCATTTACTGTTAGCTTAATTGCACGACAGTGAATATAAAAGAAACTGAACCTAGAGACAAACGCTGTTTACGGTTGAAAACTTCCTGTACGGATTTTCCCCGGAACACTGTTTGCCCTTAGGCGACGGAAACCGACTGGATTTTCGCGGAAGACAATTAAACTTTATTGCCATGTGTTTCTCTCTCACACACACGCACACACACACACACACACACACACATCGCTGATGTCGCAATACATCAATTGAAAGATGTGGAGGAAATTTCCTGTGATCTATATCTAAATGGACACGTTAAGAGGAATAAAAGCACTAACATGGACCCCCTGGTGAGAAATGTAATTTTCAAGAACAAATTACATACACGTTAGTATACTTGGAATTTATAAATTTCTACGGTATTATAATACCATAATATGATAATAATGATATCATATTGTTATATCTATTTATATTTTATTACATATATTTATGCATGATGTAATTATTAATTTATTTGTACCACAATAATAATTATAATGTGTACAGGATCCGGAATAATAAATAACAGACAGACAGGACAAAGTCTCTTCGTTCGAGAAATTCGAGTTTGAAGATTTATCAAGCACACTCGCGTTTAACCAATTCCAAACGTGATAGAAACGAATAATTGAGAGAAAGTTGTTCTACGTGTATAACTGTGTGATAAATAAAAGATAAGGAATTATCCATTTAAGAGCATAGACTTCTTTTAAGTTTCAGCCCTGATAAATTTTCTCGAAAAAGATTTCGTTCAAGTTTCATTTCTTCCCTCCCTGTTTCAAATATTTCTTTCAAACGAGATTTGCGTTACTTAAGTAAGATCGATGATCGCGACGTGTAAAAGTTAAGCCGGATTTACACAGCGAAATCGAGACGCCTGATTTACACAGTACGCCACCAACCAGTAACAACAATCGGTCAATTTGCTTCACAACGAGATATCATTGCTCCCGTTTTTCTTTTTTTTTCTTTTTTTTTTTTCTTTATTGTTGCCGTGATAACCGAATAAAGTGCTGCCTGTGTGATGTCACCGTGCGATAAAGCAGTATCTGAAAGTACTTTCTCGATTGTCTCTGTCGGCTCTTGTAGCGCGTGAAATCGTTAATGCGAATCTCTCGCGGTCTATTGGAAACCAAACGGCACTCGAAATATACAGTTTTCGAGGTGGCGGATTTTATAGAGAGAGGCAACGTACACAGCTAGATAAGGCAATAGCTGTGGCGAACAGGTATGAAACGAAAGTAAGAAGTAAGAACGAAGCGGGACAGAAAGAGAAGTTGCAGACGATACTGGACACTGTTAGATCCTTATAAAGAAGAAAGAACGAACCACTTTAGATCTCTCTTTACGACGATCGCGCGGCCAACGCGGCTGGATATACGCGAGTTTCGTGTTTGCCTTAAATCGCGTTAAGCCGCGTACAGAATGGCGGGATGAGCTGAGGTTCGCGTGTCGTCATTTTGCTGAAAACAATTTTATGTACTCTTTTTTTCTTTTTGAGGAAAAAATAAATAAAAAGGAGTAACAATTTTTAATGTAATTGCCAGCACTTTACGATCGTCTATTTGTATAATTTTACAAATATTACAACGTCAACGTTATCGGTTATCATTTCTGACAATTTTCTCCGCGTATTTGATAAAAAATTTTTTTTTCTTTTTACTCTTATAAATTTTAACGAAATTCCTTGTTATACAATTTTACAAACGTTTCGGTGTTAATTTCGAACTTTCTGATCTACAATTGTTTATTTATACTCCAAGAGATAAGTATGATTTTAGGAGAGAGGGGAAAAAAAAAGAATTAAAGATCACTAATGTCATCTGTGTTTCTGAAATCTAACCAACTGTCGCACTTATGCTAATATGAAAATGACGTGGCGAAGCTCGTTTGAAGTGCGTACTTACGTACTCACTTTGTTTCTTTAGAACACTTTAAACGTCTCTCTAGCCTGCGGAAGCTTATTTGACCATCGTATCCATAGCATAAACTGACGAGACTATTGGTTATCCTACTGTTCGTGACTATGCAGACTAGTAATTTAAAACATTTATTCTACAGAATTTCGTTTAATTTTTCAATGATTGTTGATATAGAAATAAAGACAATTAAAATAATTATTTATAATCTACGTCTATAATTATAGCCTATGTCTGTTTGATTGATCGTACGCAAAAAAATTAATTATATATATATATATATACACGAGTACTCGACTGAAATTATACACGTATACAACAGGTACGTAAAGAATTTCTCTCAAACTCGCCGAACAAAAACCGACCAAAATCATCGTTACTCTCCAATGTTGTTAAAAGTTTCGTTCGTTTCAACATCAAGGAGGGGGGGGGAGGGGGGCAAAACAAACGAGAACAAACGAAGAATCGGCCTCCGTCCGATCCGGGGGTTTATTAAAAATTAACGCCACGTCCTCGCGAGTGCGACCTTGTTCCACGTACTCTCGACGAAGGCTCGACGGAGATACGCTTAACAATCGAAACTGCAAAAACATTGCGCAATTATGCGAAACAAACACACCACGTAATAACAAATAGAAATTCCGCAATCGATTGTGACGTTTCGAATAGCGCAGCTTCGGCAAGCAGCGAATGTCTATAAAGACATCTCACGTACTTTACAACAACAGGCAGACGTTATGTGCGTTGCCTTATCGTCGATGGAAAATGAAAAGCAAAGTACAGCGTTCAAATTGGTCGGGCGGGCTCTCAAAACTAATTAATTAATCGGAAAGTATATCGTATCAGCTCGAATCTTATATCAGATGGGTTATCAACACGCATGGAGATCTCGAGGCGTGCTTGTGTCAACAAAATAACATGGAATTACAATAAAATGTTCTTAAAATTATCCTTCGTTGTGCTTTCTATATAAATAGATATAACATCGATTTTTCGATCGTTTAGATACTTCCCTCTGTAGAGACGCGATATGAATGCCATTTATATGAATTCTGGACGAGTGGAGGAAGAAAATGGAAAATAAAAAAAATATATATTTTACGTGTTATATATATTATATATAATTGTTATAATTGCCATGTTAAAATTGTGAAAAATTGTGAAAAATAATTTCTCCCTTGGAAACAAAAAATAATGAATTTTCTGGACAATAAGTGGAAGAAGAAACATTCAATCGGGCGCGAACTGAAACTTTCGTCACATTATTTTATTTTTCTATTATTCACATTTGTTATTAATTCGGTCACGATTGTCTTCGTCTACGGACAGAAAATTATCCGGCCACTTACGGAGAAAATTGTTTCTCGAAAATCTTCGTACGAATGTAACTGAAAACGTTTGTTCCTCACTCCCTGTTATTGCATAAAAATTGAATTCGTTCTCGATATGACCGTTTTCCTTCCTCAGATTTTTGGTGTTCCTTCGTTAAATTGACTACTGACGATCTGAACTGGATACCTCGTGGGTAATCCGATCGTTGTCAAAGGTAAGTATTACGCTACGTAATCTAGAAGCAACTGTAATTAATCCCTACGTTATACAACCGCATTTCCTCGCACGATTTTTACTCAAATTGTTCGACGTGTTCTGCAATGCAACGGACGTTGCTGCTACAGAAATCAAAGGAAAATGCCTTAACTGTAAAATCCAGACGACTCGTGGAAACGTCAAGTTGGATGTATTTCTATATTCTCGTGCTTTTACACGTAAGCGCGGCAGAGTAATTGTTTCAAATTGTTTCAGATGGCCGTGAATGAGAAATACGAATGTAACGTAACTTGCCGGGGAAAATGACTTCTTTGAACAGCTTCCGGGAAACGAGATTCGAACGTACGTATGCTGAATGCAATTAGGAAATTATTTCGAAATATATCATCTGTAAGGGTACGACAATATTTGAAATATTTAATTAACATGATAATGATATATCGAGCTACAGCTGTCGAATATTCAGTCGATGCATCGAGTTTACGAAACGATCCAACAACGAAATAACACAATCGATAACGATTTGGAATGACTGCAGAAAAGTGATAGGTATATTCGAGCTTGTTCTCTTCAGTTCATAGTTCCATCGCATGGTAACTACGGCACGTATTCAGCAACTCGTTCTTACAACTGGGTCAGTGCAAGGTGTGTGTTTAAAAGTCAGTAAATTACTTCCTGTCTGGTCGTCGCATCCAACAACTTCGCTTCGAAGTTGGAGCGAGTACAATCACATGGACGAATGATGCAAGACACAGGATGATATAAGGCAAAATACAGCCGAAGAGGAGGGCCGAGAACTTGGGAGAGAAAAAAAAAAAAAAAAAAAAAAAAAAAAAAAACAAACAAACNAACAAACGCTACAAACGTTCAAGCGGCGATTCGAAGTAAGACAATCGGGAGGAGGTTCGCGATTCCCGCCATTTTCACGTGACTCTCATTACGTAAATGCGGCGGACTGTCGCCCGAGAGTCACGATTAAGTCCGGTATTTTCGAGCGTCCCCTAACCTTTAAAGGAAAAGAAACTGCTCGCATTCTGACGAAATCGCGACAACCTAAAGGCATACACGCACAACACACCCGTGTGTGTGTGATCAGAAACGTGCTCGACATCGAATGTTATTACCCGAGCGTCATTATTTCGTTATTATTACTTACGTCGGACCGAGAATCGATAAGAATTATTATCATTAGTTGCACACGTAATACGAACTAACGTAACGTGAAACCGAAAGAGAGAGAGAAAAAAAAAAAAGAAAAAAAAAGAAAGAAAGAAACAAACGCGGTGATAAGGCGCTCCAATCTGAAAGAACAAGAACAGGAGTAGAAAGTGGTTGATGATGAACTTACCGGCGGCACGGTGAGGTCTCTTTGCCCAGTCCTCCTCGATCAAGGGTGCGACCCTGCGTGCACGAACGATCACGGCGCAGCAGAGGGTGGCCAACAAAATCGACATCGACAAACTGCCGTGGAGATACATCTTTGATAGTTGATCGGCGAAAAATCTCGCGATGATACGATCTGGCGAAAAATATCCTTTTTTTGTTCTTTTTCAGTTCTTTGTCCTTTTCTTTCTGTCACGCTCGTGTTCGCTCTGCGTCTCGGAGTTGGAGCACTCGTGCACACACACACACACACACACACACGCACACACACACACGTGTGTTTCTCAACGCATGCAGCGGCGTTTTTCCTGGTCGGTAAGTTTCTCTCTCTCTCTCTCTCTCTCTCTCTTCGTCGTATTTTCTATTTCTATCTCTTTCTTACTTTGCACTCTGTTCCTCGCGAATCGACCGTTTCACTCCGATTTTACTCGGTTACTTCGCACCCGTGCAAACGTGGTACAGACAGCGTTTTCTCTGTATCTGTCTCTGTCCGTGGCCGCGGCCACTGGTGGTCTATTAACGAACGTTCACTGCACAAAACTGTCTGCACTCTCTACGACACTGCGAGCTCTCCCTCCTCACCGTCATTTCTTCTGTTTTCCTCTTTTTTTTTTCGTGTGTTTTCTTCTTCGAGCGTGCGACGGCGTGCGCGCCGACGACGACGACGACGACGACGACGATTACAAAAGAGAGCCGGCTCGCGGACGGTAACAGCGACGATAATGACACAACGGACGACGGTGCGGCGGGTTGCCACGACGACGTTTCCGACGACGAAGAAAAAATGTCGGCGGCGACAACGCCGGAGCAACACCGGGCGGCGATAGTACGCGCGCACAGGTCGCGAACGTGTACGATAATGATTAGAAACAATCCAGCAGCGAACCTGGAAACAGGTCTGTGTGTTAGTCGCGATATTTACTGCAGATAACGCGCAGGTATCGTGCACCGTGTTCGAGACACGTTCAACGTATGTGATGCTACTTCAGGTACACACGCTCTCTTCTTTTCTTTTAATTATCTGTCTAACCATCTATCAATCTATTTATCTATATATATATATATATATATATATATATATATATATATATATATATATATATATATATATATATNGTATCTTTAAGTTCGATTATACGATATGGAAAGCGATTTGTCTGCCTATTTGCTTTACTCTCTTTCTTCCTTCTTTTCGCAACGCGTCATCTCTCCCTCTCTTTACCATTCGCTGTCTCACGTTTTTACACTATATATCTTTCACGCTATTTCTTTTCTGTTTTCACCGAATGCATCGAGACCCCCGTGGTTTGTCGCGCGCGCGTTTTATAAGGCGGTACACAACGGGCGACGAGGGAGTTCCGACGAGACACGAGAGAGAGCGAGACGACTTGTGAGCTTGCCACTTCTCTCTCTCTCTCTCTCTCTCTCTCTCTATCTTTCTGTCACGATTTTAACCGGCGCACTCTTTCACGCACCTCGGCACCTCACAAACTCTCTTAACCTACGAGCAGGCCCCCGGGTATGCGTTCTTCGCCCTCCCTCGCGTTTGTCCAACGACGCCGGTACGCGTTCGCGTCTAACACTGTGCGGCGATTCACCACATTGGATTTCGTCTAATTTCTAAGAGAGAGAGAGAGAGAGAGAGAGAGAGAGAGAAAAAAACGAAAAAAAGCAAACTTACTCCGAAAATTTGGAAAGAAAGGAGAGGCGATCGAATTCGATTTCTTGATCCTCGACACCGATAAGATTCGCGTCGAATATATATATATATATATATATATATATATATGCTCTTATCTACGATATGAATCGATCTTCACCGATATTCACAGAGTGATCGAGTGCCAACGTGATCATCCGAACTACGATCACTATATTTTTTTCTACGAGAAACGTCGCGCCGTGTCTACGTGTGGTAATGTATCGCCGTTACATAAAAGTAAAATAAATCCGGCAACGAGCGCACGATTATCGATCGCACCGGCACACGAAATGTCTCTTGTTTCCTCACCCGTATTTGTATTCCGGGATTCTGTATCGCCGGCGACCTCTTTCCACGCGAAACGAACGGAGCAGCGTGCGTCTGACACGGTCGGCGCGTGACTGCCGTGACTGACTAGCCGATCGTGAGTGACTGAGTGACTGGTGGGAAGCTGTTACTCGACTTGTTCCCTACGCCCGTGCCGCCACTGAATCCGATGTATCTGATCATCGGCACTACCGTTTCCTCTCACTCCTCCACGGGGCTAGCTCGCTCGAAAAAGCTTTTGCTTTCGCGCTTGCGCCACAGGCGAGCCGCTTTTTCGCTTTTATACGCGCGTGTGCACGCGCATCTCGATCGTCAGAGTATCCACGTACACGCGTACCACGTTTCTCTCTCTCTCTCTCTCTCTCTCTTCCTCTCTGTCACGCGTACGCGCGAATAAATAACTTTCGTGTGGGTTATTCTATACACACGAAATACG
>NIPQ01092360.1:17352-38853 GCA_002806875.1 Lepidotrigona ventralis hoosana | reverse complement strand
GGCTAGTTTGCAAACCTTAGGCAAATTTAACAAAATTCGTAGAATTCGCTCAACGGTGGAGATAATCGTCGCGATACACGCTCGAACATTGATGGACGTGCCACGATGTCGCAATAATGTTCATCGTATCGTTGATACAATCGGTCAGATAGAGATCGGATAAAGGGACCAATATCGGAAGAAAAAAATTCCACCAAAGAAAATTCTCGAGGACAGTAAATCGCTATCGAACGGAACGATCGAGTGTCAAAAGGAATCGTTGATACAATCGGTCAGATAGAGATCGGATAAAGGGACCAATATCGGAAGAAAAAAATTCCACCAAAGAAAATTCTCGAGGACAGTAAATCGCTATCGAACGGAACGATCGAGTGTCAAAAGGGGAACTTACCAGCGGCGTGCGATCCAGCGGCGGACATCGGTGATCGAGTTGCTCTTGCCGCGTCGCCCCTCAAGCCGCAGGAATCTGGTTGATCTTCGTTTATCCTGTTGATTCGATCGTTGCCCACCACTTCAACGGCAGCGCCGTCCAGCTCGAGCGGGTGAATAATCTCTAATCGTGGCTTCGGTTGCGGCGTCGACGGTATCTCGTCGATCCTCGAGCTGGACGCGTGACCGCCGACCATGTCCACGTCCTTCCTCGAGCCCATCCTCAGAAATCTCTTCAACGAGAAACGCGGTCTGCCCCTCTTCTTTTCCTCCCGGACCTCCGTGCCGCTCGTCAAGCTGTCCTGCGACAGCGATATCGTTCTCCTCGACGCTGGATCCGACACGGTTTGCGCGCTCGTCGGATCTGGCAAGTCCGAGACGGCCTTGCGAAACTTCGGACTGCAGGAGGAGGCTCTCTCTCGTTTCTCCTTCTCCCTGACCACCGGCGAGTCCGATTTGAAATTCGCCCCGGGATTTCTGGCGAACAAGCTGGAACTGGGGACAAGCAGTTCCTCCGCGGGATCGGCGGCCGGTGGTTTCGGCGCCATTCTCCTCTTGCTCGGCGACCGTATCGACTCCGCCGCCGAGAGCTGGCTATCTAAAATTTCCTCCTCCGCTGCCGGACACTCTGCGTTATCTCCCGCGTCTGCGGTTTGACTTCTGATAACGGTCAACGGCGTCTTTAACTTGGCTACGGTCGACGATCTCGGAGTTGCTGAGACTTCGGCGCTCGGTGACTTCGACTCGACGCCTTGACAGGCGGGCTTTGAGACGGCGTCTTGACGGCACAGAGAAGTTCTGTCTTCTCGCTGATCCGGCTCCTTTGGGGCGTTCTCGTCGCCGCGATTCTGATCCACGAGCGAGGTGGCGGCAACTTGACCCTCCTTTGGCTTGTCTTTGATAGTCGCCAGGCGTGCAGACGAAGTTATCTGTTCCGCAGATGAGACGCTGTTGGCACCTGTAAATCAGTTAGAAATGCAAATGTCGTTAATTAGAGCGGAGAGTGGCGCACCGTGGACCTAGCGTCTGCCGGCGATTACGCGGATCGTTTCGACTAATTAGAGGGGTGATTTCACGCGGTACGTCTATCCGATCTGCTTACGAATAATCCTGGAGTCGCAGCGACAGTGATCTAATTGTTTGCCGGCGTTAAACGTTCTCGTCGTCGCGGATTAACGACGCCGCGTTTACTCACTCTTGCGAAATTTAACATGTACGCGTGGCTTTTCATCACGAAACTCGAATTCGTTGTTCACACCAAGTTCTAACACATATTTTTTGAAAAGAAACGTGTCATACCCGAAATCAACTGAGATTTATCCGGGGGATTTGGTTGCAAGTTCTCCAAATTGCCTAATTATTAATTATTAGGGCAGTAAAACTTAAAAGGCGAGAAGAAAAATATGCGACCGTCAAAATGTTAAATATTTTTCACACGCGAGAATTTACACGGTCACGTGCCTACCAAATTCAACTTGAATCCGAATTCAAGAGGTCCGAATATTTAAAAATTTCAACGCTGCAGAGCATTCGGTAAAAATTTAGAAGATCGAGGAAGAAACGAGTTCTCACCCGCGGCAACAGTGGAAACAGGCTTTCCACCGGCGCTTTGAATCGAAGGAGGAGCCAGCGTGTGACTCTTCTTCGTGTTCCCATCGGACGGAGCAACAGAGCCGGCCTTGGCCAAGAAATTAGTCGGCTTTTGAGGCACTGTAGGCTTCAGCTTCGACTCCGGATTAGTGTGAACTACTCCGTGTAGGAAGGACGGTCTGGGTTCCGTGGTGATTATCGACGTTTTGCGTGTTTCACCCTGAAGAGGAGACCTAGCCTCAACGGGCGGAGGACTCTTCGGGAGAGCCGGTGGTTCCGTCACTTGCTCCTCGTCCGCTTTTCCGTCCGGCTCGCCAGCCGATTCTCGACTTTCCTCGAAACTGAATTTCTTCTCCGCGGGCGTAGCTTCGCCCTCCACTTTCCGTGCTTCGAGCAACGGACGGTCGTCCCTGACGAGCTTTCTACCTTCTACGTTCAATGACACGCTGATTTTGTTGGCCTCTTTCCCACGAACGAGCATGGATCTGTCGCTTTCAGCAGCCTCGTCAGAGACTTCGTTCTTCAAAGGCGTCAGAGTCAACTCGATACCCTTGTCGTTCTCTTGCTCTATCTTCGCAATTTTTCCAGCAAAGTCGCACTCGATTTTGACGCTGTTCGACGAAGCTTGCGCAGGCAGCCTCGATTTCTCATCGTCGGACTTTCTCGTTGGTTGGCTTCGCCAATTGGCACCCTTCTTGTCCGATTTACCGCACTCCGGGCTCCTCTCGACAACGCTTGTTACGTTCGACTCGGACGTTTTGTTCTTGCTATCGTCGGAATCGCCAGACTCCGTGTTTCGTTGGACTACAGAAATTAAATTGCTGGACGTGATCAGGGGCATGTCCACGATCTTCTCCATACCGGGCGAGTACTTTTGATCCTTCTTTTCCTCCTTCTTTGCGTCGACGTCGTAAGCTTTCTTCGCGCTTCTCGCCGCCGTCTGTAAGAATATTAAAAATCCAATTAAAATTTAATGGAATACTCCATGCCGTGAAACGATCTCAGCAGCCTTCTCACGTGTCTATTACATTTGACATTAGTCCAGTTGTCTAAATAATGTCAAGTTTTATTAACTTGTTACACCTGCTTGACTTCCTAACCTCTTTAACACTAGAACTACCAAAATGGTCAAAACGATCAATTGGTAACTTTTATTCAGATACTTTATAGATATAGAACAGTGTATTTTTAAAGATTTAAATGACTCCTCGTAAAATACACAAATAAAAGCTTGCGTACACTATTTATAAGTATTGTAAAGATTTTCTGTTTCTTTTACTTTAACGTCTCTGATGGAAATTTTATGCTTTGGTCGTCGATAGTTCTAGTGTTAACACAATTATATATTCCTTAATTGTGAATCGCCTTTTAAATTCTTGTTACAAGCAACGAAAATTTAGACGAGATTTATTAGTTTGTTTTTCAGTCCTCTGGACACAGGTTCCCAATCTTTTTTCTCTCCCGTACCTATTAGGCTTTTCATTTATGAATATCCCATCCTTCTAAAGAGTTTTTTTTTTTAATTTTTTTAGTTTAGCTAAATAATCAAACGAATTAACCTACTGGCAAAACTCTATATAACTTTGTTTTGTGTTTTTATTTCAACTCTCTTTTTTTGTGTGTGTTTTCCGCCATTGCCAATATTATTTTCACGTTTCGTGTTTCTATAACCATAGAAATTTCTAACTTCCCAAGTTGATGAGAACCTACACAGTACGAATTCGATGCTAGGAAAATGCCGAACCAACCTCTGATTTGTCAGTATCCGCCACTTTAGACTTGGAGAAGTTGGTGAAACCATTGACGAAACCATTCACCTTCTTATCGCTGGGCCTCTTCGCGGTCGGCAAAGACTCGTCGCCGCCGAACGGCGTGACGGAGACCAGCAACGTGGTCTTCTTGCCCTCCGAGTCCTTTTGTATCCTGCCGAGCATCAACGACGCGAAGGATTTCGTCGCGGCGGACGACTTGCTCGTCTCGTTCGTCGAGACGATCTCCGTCAAGTTGGCAGTGATCGTGTTGAAATTGGTATTGGCACGCGTCAAGTTGCCCAAAGCTCGCTCCTCCTCGCTGTCTGGCAACGCGTCGTCGTCCCCGTTCAAAGACTCCACGAAGTCTTGCTCGTCACCCTCGTCACCGTCCGAGAAAAAGTCATCGCCACCGTAACCGATGATCTCCGTCAGCCGCTCCGTGAACGCCACGCTCTTCTTCCTTTGATCCTTTTGCGACGACACCTTCGCCTTCCCCCGCAGGATACTCTGGAAATTATCATGTCTTTGAACACTTTCGACACTCTCACGTTTTTGTAGTTTTGCGAATAATTTCCATTCCATTCTGTTTCGTTCGAATTTTTTTCCTATCTATCTATTTATCTATATATATATATATATATATATATATATATATGTATGTATACGCATGATATATTCATGTGTTGCATTCATATATATATATATATATATATATATATATATATATATATATATGTATGTATACGCATGATATATTCATGTGTTGCATTCGCTTCAGGTGAACTGAAAAACACTCGCAGCACGATTCTCATTTTTACGTGTTTTATTCAATATTCTCACAATTTCCTTTCGCCCTGATTACACATGAACTTCTTGTACGTCAGAGATTCTTGAATTGTCGAACGTACGCACATGTTTTCAAATGTATAAACGGTCATAGAAAATCTCTCTATTCTTTTCTTATTTCCAATTATTTTAATTCCGACATTTTAAATTCCAAATTGACTACGTTCTTGTCCTTTCATCATTTTCAAATATATAAACATGTCTGACGTTGACAAAAGATCCTACCTTTATTCTTATCTCATTTCAAATTATTTTACTTCTAAATTTATTTTAATTCCAACATCTTCAATTCTAAATTAAATTTGGCTTTATAATCGGATCTGTAATATTTTTCAAGATAATGTAATTTCCTCCCTATTTGAGCTGCAAGTTGAATCGATTCTTGATACAATTATACATCAAATATTATCAAAAACAGAAATTACACGGGATCGTCATATTTGACAATATTGATCTGATATAAATATTCATTTTTATAATTATAAAATAAAATAAAATATAAATCATGACTACACGTATATCAAATACAGTGATATAATAATACGCCTTATTTTTCCAAATTCATTTCGTATTGAACGAACGTGAAACGAGAACTATGGAGGGGACGCCATTACCAGGATTCTCCAAGCGACAGGCATGAATTGTAATCTTTGACAGCGGCGATCGAACGAGTCAAGTTTTACTATGCGATCTCCTCTCCGATGGAAATTAAATATTATTGCCGCAGCGCCGACCGGATCTGAAGCGATGCCGAGCTTAACCAAGTTATAATCGTCCGAGCCACTCGATCCTCCAGCAATCCGACTAATAATTCGCTGCTACTTGGTACAGAGATTGTACTCTAAATGTTGAAGAGTCTGCTCGCATCATCCGTCTAGTTCGAATCGTCTTATCGTCGTCTCTGTCAGGAAATGAGAGAGCTGGATCGGCGCAGCTGGCGCAAAAAAAAAAAACGCGAAATTTTTCCGCCCGAAACTTTTAGATGGTCAGCTGGCGTTAATGAAACGTCCGTGAATGATGAATTATTCAATCCGTGGATTCAGCGAGCAACTCCTCGCGATTTCTCCGCCAGTTTCAGCTTGTTTCCGAATTTCCCGTTCGCGATCGACTGGCGAACTCGTTGACGTCGGTCCCGTTTCGTAACGCGTCAGTCAGCGACTGGTGGGATCGTCGAAGTGACACTGCGAATTCTTTCGATATAGCGACGACTCGACAAAAGAAGCTACTACAACTTTGCGTATCTTCGCGAATTTCCTTCGTCGATTTTCCAGCTGTTTTGGGGCCATTTTACTAAATTCAATCTAATTGTTAGAATTATTCTCTATAGAAAGACGTTATAAGTCGTAAGAGGCGTTTATTATCCTATAATATACAGAATGTCCCATGTGAAGCTACTCGCTTTTTGCTATTTTCTTTTAAACTATAGAGAAAAAAACTTACGTTGTTTCGAGGCGGCCACAAACCTGATCTGTTGTAGATGATCAGGCTTCCGAGATTTCAAGGTGATCTTTACTCTTTTTAAATGGAACTGTATATTTTTGAGTTCATAGTCTAGCTGATGTCAAGCTGTTCCAAGGTCATTCAAGATCATTTAACTACGCTCAAAGATTATCAGAGGTTGTTTGAGCATCCAGGGGTTGTTTCTTATCTATGAAGTGACAACCTTGGATGTCAACGCATTGATTTATTCTTATCCCAAACGACAGTTTATTTGGAAAGACTTATTTAAAAAATACGGTTTTTTAATACATTGTTTAAACAAATGGCTTCTTTGCAAAATGATATAACTAATTTCATCAATTCACACAAAGACTTTCGAGATATATTTATTAAAATATAAATATCTGTTATACATGTCACCTAACTTTAAGAATAGTTTCACTCCTTCAACATCAACGATTGCTTATAAAAAAAAAAAAGAAACGCAACTAACATTGTTAGTATTTTTCTAGAAACGATTGGCATCGTTTTAATTTCACCCCTTTTTAAACGAACCACGAGCAGTGAAACGACCTGAACTTTAAAGTGATTGGCCAGTACTCGCAATCACATTCGTATAAAACAGATCGTAGATCAGTGGGAAAGACAATACAAGACATTATAGAGATTGCCATTACAGAAGTTAACGATTACAAAGGTTAGCACACTACAGTACATATTACAGATAGAACAAAGTATTGCGTCATTGTACAGTCCGATCTCATCGGAATCATTTCGTTTCGTTTCCTATACTTTACTCATGCGATCCATAATGTTAGATGTAAGGAAAAGTTTCATCGTCTCTTCTTCTTTTTTCTTTAATTTAAAATCGTTTTTGAATTTTTCTTTTGTTTTGTTTTTTACATAATAAAAGTTAATCTGTCATGTAATTTCATTCAACGTTTTGGCAGCTTTCTATTTATACCTCCAGAAAATGTCTCATCTTTTGATGAAGAACTCCGTAAAGGCATTTGTGCCTTGTTGAAATTGGCGAATTTTTTTAAGAAAATTTTGTAAGCTGCGGGAAAAGTCACTGCAGAGTAAAGAGGATGTAGAAGAATTTCAAGCTCTTTAATTTTTTACACCGTTTGTAGACTTCTCCGCGAGTTCCTTTCGCCCGGATGCCATGCTCGATCACGCTCGATCACGTCCTCTTTATTTCGTCCCCGCAAACGAAAAATAAAAAGGAAGAGGAATCGCTCTTGGATGCGTTGTTTTCCATCTCACCGGATATCGAAAAGTACGGGGATTAACCATCCAGAGAGAGAGAGAGAGAGAGAGAGAGAGAAAGTGAACGCTCGGTTTTCTCATTTTTCACGCCCGATTTCCTGCACGTAAATGGGGAAACGCGCGGGGCGGTTTTAAAAGTGTCGCGGTTACGCGAGTGGGCGAACGATGGTTTGCCTGACGAGTGCAAAGCGAGTGGAAACATTCTCTCGCGTAGAATAACGCCTACCCTGCTCGGCGCGCGTAAGCGTTCAACCCTTGTCATCGCGCGGACGTCGTGTAAATTTAGAATTCCTTCACAATGGGAACGTCGCGCTACGATTCAGCCTCTTCGGCTCTTCTTCAATGGGATATTAACCGGTTACACGAGATGAAGTCGTGCGTGTGCGTGTGCGATATATGTATGTACACGGAGCGTGCGACGCGCTTCTTTCCAAGAAACACAAAAGAGGCTCATTGTCAGACAGTTGTCTGATCTTCCTTTAACCGGCCACATTTTTGTCGAGACGTGCAACAACTGACTGGCAGAAAATTCATTGAACGCAATTTTCATTGATATTGTAGCAAGAGTCGATCGTCAATAGAGTTTGAAATCGTGGAAGTTGCAAAATATTTAGCAGAAGCATCTACAGAAATTGTGGAAGTACTTAAGCTATGAATTCAGTTGAATATTTAACTCGGTATAAAAACGAGTTAATATCACTGGATTATTAATTTGATATAATTAATTAATTAATTAATAACATCAACGGGACGCCACTCTTTCGATCCGATAAGTAATAATTTCCGTGCAATCTCGCAAATATTCTAAAGAGTTCTGTCCTCATAGTATGCGAATATGCATTTAGTATCTAATCACAATGCCGCATCGTTTGACGAAGGAAAAAGTAGATGTGATGTAGTAGACTCGACGTATTCGTCTAACGTAAAGCTTCTCTCGCGAGAAATTTTTGCACCGTGCGTTTGCGCAACTTTTTATCCAACCATTTTTATACAACCTGTGTACCTATCTGCACGGTACAATATATAATGCAATATATAATGCATGGGAAACATCTCTCGCAGAGCGTCCGTGTCCATTTTTCCATTAGCAGCCGATAAAATTGGATCAACCGGTCATTCGTTTATTCTGTCGGGGTAGGGGAGTTGGTCCCAGCCTCGAAAAATTCGCTTAATTGAAATCGACCATCTATGCAGGCTGGACCACTCCAGCGAGATTTTTCCTCCATTATCTGGCCTGTTTGAACATCTTACAACGTTCTACGATCCATTACCGTCCGCTCGCCCGTTGGAACTCGAGAAATCGAGTTATTCCCGGACGTGCTTGCCTCGCGCGGGAATAAGAAAACACAGCCGAGCGAGAACACAGAGAGAGCCTCGAATCGGCAAAAGTTGGCGAACGCGATCCGCCAGACGGGGTAAAAAGCCGGTTAGATGTTGCCGCAATGTGTGTTTACCGTCCGCATGGTTACACACACACAAATTCCCTGTTCTTACCGAGGCGGCCAGGAATTTCCCGTCGCGCGCGCGCGCGTCGCTCCTTTGCTCGAACGACCCAGTTTTACGAACTTGACGCCGCGGTCGTAACGTCAAGGAACTTCATAACAATTTTCCTGTTGTGCGGAGGAACAGTTAGCTGGCCGCCGGCTCGATCATCGACATTCATTTCCCAAAGGTCGTCTCCGCGAGGAAATTTCGTCACGGCTGAAACAATTCTCGCGTAACGCGACAATATTCTTATCACTTGGCGCGACTTGACAAACTTGGACAATCCTCGTATGTTTAACACGTATGTTCCTCCATGCATTCTCTTCTTCTAATGTAATGTAAGTTTCTTGTTCAGCACAATTTATGCATGTAATTTGAAAAATACTTTGATGCTGATCAGAACGTTCTTGTTAAAAAAGAAATTTTTTATCTAAAAAGAATTATTAATCGTCTTTCAGATAACAAGAAAAAAGATATTAAATATTCCTTTGGTAAGAATATGATCGTTTGTCATATACTACAGGACAATATCAATATATCATTTGTACTAGATTATAGGATTGTAGGATTGATGAAGTATAGTGTTACTCGACGAACAGCGTGCACAGATTTTTTACAGGATTTTGAAGGATATTTCCAATTCAAGGGACGGATTTAAAAATTTCGGAGCAATTAGCGTTAGCGCGAAATACAAACTACCGGGGATAAAACGTCGGCATTTAAGGCTTGAAATATTTAAACGGGATTTCGTTACAGCTCGGACGCGTTGCCTTCTGCCTCAACAGGTATCAATAAGACATTGTAATTTATCGATAATCGATAATTTTGTTGCACAGCTTTGTCGCGTCATTGCGCGTGAAAACGATAAAGAACTTCGGCTCGACCGAGTTCGATTTTGTCGTTTAGTCGCCCTTCGTTCGCTGTAATCGGCCACGGCAAAATGTTAATTCCCTCGATCTTGCCTCGTGCCCCATTTCAAAAGCATTGCAGAGATAATTCGATTAGAATTACCACGGGAAATTGGCGATATTTGCTCGAAAATTTGTATTAGTACGTCACGTTTAATATGTGAACGAAATAGATTAGCACTCTAGTTCTCTGGACATATTTATGCTTTATGATTTTTATTGCTGTTGAAGCGATCGTTAGTTATAACACAGAGAGTCTTGTGTAAAGTACATAGGACACCGTGGATGATTTATATTATATTTAATAACTCGCCGTCTGAAGGGGCTCCGAGTAATACTTCAACTTTCTTAAAAATTCAATTCACTTCTGTCGAAATAAGCTCGTAGCCTGTGATAATATCGTTTAACTTCCTCCGTGATAAACGCGATGATACATTTCAAAGTAATTTTTACAGAGGAACACTGTGCTCCGTCATAATGTTTTTCTATCTGTATTCTCAAATTCAACTAACCTCGTGTTCTTCTCCTCTTTAAAATATTGCTTTAAAATATTATAATACTTTCGCACGAAATTCAGATTTTTGAAGACAACAGATTACCTTCATTTCCAACTATATCATACTAAAATTGACTCGAAGTTATGTCTGCACGATTTTATAATAAACCGAGAGTCAGTTAGGGTACCTGTATCTTAACATTGTCCGTTTTCCCATAGTTGAGAGCCTTGCCAATGTTCAGCCTGAACGTCTCTTCCGGCAATGTGTGCTCCTCGCGCGGCTTGAAGCAGTTCGAACAGAGTTCCTTCTTCCAGGCATTCTGCACGAAGCGGTTGCATTGTGTGGACATCGTTGCTTCACTGCAGCGACAGCGAAAGTCCCGTTACATCATCACCCTGGAAAGGAAAGAAGCGAAATAGTGAATCGTCCGATTCTTAACTCGCCGCTGGCTGCGGTGAACGGCGAGTTTCGTGCTGCACGTGTGCGACATCGCGCATGAGAGAACCGCTCCTCCTACACCAGACCTGTGTACACCATGTCGTGTTCCTCCTCTAACGAGACATTACTCCAAATGCTACCTCTGCCAGAAGATCGACTTGAAGCGAGTCGGCGGTCTTCGTTTCGTGATCGAAAACTTGCCACTTTTCTCGCCCTATCTAACGCTAGAACTATCAAATTATGCCCAGCAGGAGAAACTTTTTCAGAAGAAAAATAACAAAAAAATGAATTAAACCCAATCCTATTAATCTGTAATCTTTGTTTTGCAATAATTCCTGTTAGAATTACTAAACCATTCTAAATTTGTTTCTCTACTCGTTTTAATGCTATAGTTTACAGTCTGTTCTCGTGGTTGAACAAACAATTGGAAAACGTAGAACTAGAGCAAGAAATAAAGTTCTTCCAATGGAAATAATACCCCTCTTCCGCTAATTATAATCTTCAAATTAAATTACATTTGTTATTTATCGAAATTGCTCAGTTTCAGATCATTGAGAGAAAAAAATTAATTAAATCCGATGATTCTGTGATTTTTGTTTCACAAAAACTCAAATAGTAGAATGATTCTTGTAATTATACGGTTGTCAAAAGAAATAAAGGACATTGCACAATAAAAGCAAGGAATAAAATACATCCAATAGAAATGAATTCTCCTTTTCTTCGAATTTATTATCTACTGAAATTATTCAGTATCAGGTCATGAAGAATTGGAGAGCGTAGTTTTTGTATAAGAGAAACCTACTAATCCTCAAACTCTATTAAACGAGTATAGTATCGTGCACAGCATAGTATAAGAAATTAATTAAATAGAACACGGATCCTATGATTCTGTGGTCTCCATTTTGGAAAAACTTAGCAACTCGTAGAATGATTCTTGTAATTATACGGTTGTCAAAAGAAATAAAGGACATTGCACAATAAAAGCAAGGAATAAAATACATCCAATAGAAATGAATTCTCCTTTTCTTCGAATTTATTATCTACTGAAATTATTCAGTATCAGGTCATGAAGAATTGGAGAGCGTAGTTTTTGTATAAGAGAAACCTACTAATCCTCAAATTCTATTAAACGAGTATAGTATCGTGCACAGCATAGTATAAGAAATTAATTAAATAGAACACGGATCCACGGATTCTGTGGTCTTCATTTTGGAAAAACTTAGCAACTCGTAGAATAATTTTTGTAATTATACGCTTGTTAAAGCTACCAAACCACTCTAGAATTTGTCCCTGTGATACTATAGTCTATAAACAATTAAATAAATCATTAAAGAATATTATAAAATAAGAACAAGAAATAAAATACAGCGGAAACAAAACCCCTTATTTCGAATCAGATAGAATCTACTATCTATCGGAAAATTATTCAATTTCAGACTGGCTTCTGGATAACTCGACTCAATTAAAGTGTCAAAAAACTTGCATCAGGCATTATGCAGAAGTATAATAATTTCCTAACAGTCGTCAAAAATTCGCGGCCCACCTTTAATTTATATAAAATTTACAAATAAATATTCCTCGATGACAAACGCCACTAATAAACGTCAAAGTTCAATGATCTTCTAAAATTCGAAGACAGCTATAATTAATATAAATCGACATCAACGTCAATATTTGTCAAATTATTAATGTCCAATGATTTTGCTGAAGCCGACAAGTGTTGCAAACTAGTGGTCCTCGGTGCGCGCTACTGGTTCCAACTATAATACGTCATCGACAAACATTCCCCAAATTGTCAGAGTTTCCGAAAGTCGACAAGTGTACAAATAGCTCGCCAAAATTCGCCGAACAATTCTAATTAATACGGACGCGGTTATCGAGATGTGTATTCCAAACGATCAACGCAAATTTCGATAATATTTTCCGCGGCTCCACGGCTCGCCATTAATCTCCTTAACGTGTTTTGCAACGAATTACATTCAGCGAAATGAAATTTAAATGGATAATCATGGTAATTAATTGCAGGTTTGATACCTGACGAATCCTACAGCGGCCATAGCATGGCGATGATATAATGCAGCGGGAGGGGGGAGGGGGGGTATTGTTTGGTAAATTTCGCGAGGATGCGCAGCGGTAACGTAATTTCGCGATGCATCTCTCGAGGGGTGGGATAAAAAAGATAATTAAACGTCTCGTTCTTTTTGCCGGCATACGCTTAAACGGGAAAACTGTTGGCAACGTTCGGCGAAGTTTAATGAAGAACGCGGGCTATAAATTGCCCGATAAAACGATGCTTTATTGTTAATGCCGGCCTGTTGCAACAAAGTTTGACCAGGGAATGAGCTGAATAAATTATCCGGTCTTCGGATGCGCCCGGGGAACGGGAGAGTTTAATCCTGAATATTCCACGAGCTTCTTACACGCGGTATTTCATTTTACAAAAGATACAGCCCACCGGCTCTCGTTGTTGTCCCGTCCTCTCTCCAACGCCGTGATGCTTTTTCGCAGCCTTCGCTTTCCCATCGAGCTTGGACAGCAGAGCGCGCAACACGTTGAAATATAATTGTCATCGCATTAGCATCATCGTACTATATTTATCCTTTTAGGCAAAATTATCCTTGTATAATCAATTTGAATAATCTACGATTATATATCAAACACTTGAGGCTTTTTTCTTTTTTTTTTTTTTTTTAAATTGACANCTTTATTTATAATAACAAAGTCGATGGTGTTCAATATCCTCTTAAATTAATCAAAAGAAGCTTAATTGTAAAATATTGTAGCAAGAATGTCTTTTTTTTTTTGAAAGTCCATTCGTAATAATCAATAATTAAAACAACTTAATTATAAATTGTTACGACTTCAGTGTGCACTGGCCTTAAAGTTTTTATTGCCAATGTCTCGAAAACGTCATAAACAAGATAACATTCCATTTAGCTTTCTTTTTTCGCAAGCTTCAAGTGATTCGTTTGTTTCTCTTAAACTAACAGATTATAACGTGAGTATTATTTAATATCATTGTTATCGAATCAGAGGATCAATTAGTTTCAGATAATTCGTATTTTCGTAAGTCGTTTGTTTATGAACAAACAGTGTCAGAATTGATTTGCTACGTGCGTTTCATCACCGATGAGGACCACCGAACCGATCTTGGAACTTTCTTCTGTCGAGAAAGATAAAAACTATTTTGAACGTGAAATCATAAAGTTTGCCGAACGATGGTCGAAGGTAATCGAACAAAATGGTCCATATATTGATAAAGTTTTCGTTTCTCGTGAAAAATTCGCTTTTCATTTGCACACAGAAGAACGCAGTTACTTTCTGGCCGATATCTAATAGAATCGTAGAATTCTTTGTGTATTTGATACAAGTTATTTACTAGATCCGTCTTAAGCTAACCATTCACGTCAACGACAAATACCTTGCAACATCCGAACACATTCTCAGACAGGTTTCGAATTTTGTCAACAGAATTACGACATTCGTGTTTTTTCGAAATATTTACAATTAAACATACGTGAAACACTTCTCGAACACTTTCACATCAGCCTATTGACAAAAAAAAAAATTAAATTACGACTTTTTTCCCTAATTAGACAGCAATTTTTGAACAGTGCGCCACCACGTCGTATGTAGTTCGTTTAAAATATCATGCGAAGCGGGCTCGAGTGTCACGAGTTTCGTAACGAAGGGAACGAGAGTACGTCGTCGGAATCTCGAGCGGATGAGATCCAGCGACTTCGTTAATATCCAGTGACGTTTCAACCATCTTGGGGCGGACGGTTCCCATCCTCGTGGACTGTGAAACGGTGAGCAAGTCCCCGCGGGATTGGTAGTTTATCGTCTCGGCACGGCAGAACGTAGATGGAACGTGGCTCTCGAAAAATTTCCACCGGCCGAGAACATGGTCACGTACTGGAATTTCTTTCGCCGGCCTTTGAACCACCACCGCCGTTTGGAATTCACGAGATCCGGCTAACTTCTCTCGCGATTTTTATCCTTCCGCCGTGCAACTTCTTCCCTCTCGAAAGTTTGCCGCGCGACTTCTTCTCCCCTCGCGGGAAACCATAACAAAAGTGGAGAAACACCATCGTTCTTGGCGAACGTGGCAGCAAAGCTCTCTCTCTCTCTCTCTCTCTCTTTCTTTTGATTTTTAAACTCGTTATTTGCGAAAAAATGATCGCGGAGCATGTAAAATTCGCTTGCTGTCCGGAATATCACGTTTTGTACTGTAGAAATTTGCGTTACGTTAGGTATGAGAGAAAACGTCACAGTCACTTGCGTGCTCTTTTTTAAAATCCAATTTTTTGTCAGATCGTTTTGTATCAACTGTAACATAACGAATGGATATTTGGGGGGTCAGTTTTTGCAAAGAACAACTATCGTTTAGTCAATCATTAATCCGTACGAATTTCTTCTTATGAATTTAATACAACAACAAAGATAATACAACCTTTTAAATGTACGAAAATCGATGATTGAAACAACTGAATTACAAACAACTTACAACTATATGTATACATTAATTTTACATTTACACTTCTAGTGAATAAATTAACTGTTACTGATCCGATGGGAAATTGCATTCCTGAAATTGCAAAACGTGGCATGTATCGTGTCGTTGTTTAATTTTTCGCCGCGTCATTGCAAACCCGCGTTGTGCGAGGCTGCATCAATTATGAACGACACTGTACGCCGAGGAAATATATAGCATCGACAAGGTTAATCCGAGCGAGAGCACGCTTTCCTGCCGACAGCGGCCACCGTGAACGCAATCAGGACAATTGACCCGAGCTAGTCACTCGACTGAATAATTGCCCCGCTTCCGGTTCCGCTTTTATCCGCTGCCATCGTATTGGCCGACCCTCGACATTAGCCGACGTGAGGCGATACCTCGAGACTCGAGATCGTGACGCCCCATCGCCTGGGAAGATGTTCTCGAGGAAAGGATCCCCATCATCGTCGTCGTCGTCGTCGTCGTCTGGATGGAATCGTTCGAACGAAAGGAAAAAAAACGGAGGAACATGGAACGGTCGATTTACGCGGGAAACGAATGTGTCTCGATCGAGGGGAAATAAGAAACGAAAAACAGGCCCTGAAACGAGATTATTGAATCTCCAATGGATTTGGCTGTGGTTCGTTAAATAAAAGTTTCGACGAATATTCTGTTCTCTAAAGTTTCTCGTATGACACGCGGTCGATGTAAACTTCCTTGGTTAAGCTCCCTTCTTTCTCTCTTTTCTCATCGTTTCGCTGAGCGAACGATTCACCTTGCTGATTAATACGTCGTGGAACCGAGTAGGTTAGAGCAAATGCAAATAAGACGAATTAATGCGAGAAATATGTTTAGAACAGTTCGTTTGTTTCTCACGTGTGTTACAAATGTAATTCGTGAAATTCTACAAGTCCAATTTAAATTAAATAGCCTTTAAATTTTAGTTTAAATAGGAGAATTACAATATTATGACTAGATATGATTGTAAAATTATAATGTAGATTATGATTACAGATTATGATAAACACTTGATAATATTCGAAGTACAATTATATCAAGAACCAACTTCAATTTGCAGCTTGAATAAAGAGAAAATTCTATCATCTTGAGAGACATCGCAGAAACTCGTCTGAGTTAACCATGAAATTTAAATGTTTGAAACAAAACCTAGTTTAATTTGGATGTCAAGAAAATAAAGAATAAAGGTGAAATTTTCTGTGAACGTCAGATGCATTTTTACATGAGAACGATTCAAAAAGAAAACAGGATACGTTTCGTTAAGAGCCAAAAGTGATCAGAATATTAAACAGAAGTCCTTCAGCGAGGAAAAGAATTGTTCCATTATTTCCACCATGTCAACCACATTTGTGCAAAGTTCCAATTTTTTGTAAATTTCCCAACTGCCAGAAAATCAAAATTGGACAAAATGTAATCTGATTAATCAAAGTATTAACCATGATTGCTGATTATCAAACAGTGTGATTATCACTCACTGATTAATAAACTGCATTTGTATCAAATTTTCACGCTCGAAATTGCACATAATAATTATAATATAAAAACGTGTCATGGCGAGATAGCACGTTAATATAAATTGATCGCTCGACGATTTAAAAATTACTGATCTAATGGTTGCAAATTACCAAAGTTAATCGAGGTTACGTCACCAATCATTGATTGATTAACGTTTCACGGTTACATTTAGCAATCGATCACAAATCTGACTGATCGGTGGGCCAATTTTGCCCGAAAAAAATACCACACCTGGCCTGAAAGCTTCTTTCTCTTTAACCTTGGAGGCTCGTTCGAGTTCCTGCGGGCTTCAACTGGCTTCAAAGTCTCGCCGAACAAGTCGATCGGTCGGAAAGTAAACGCAGCTACCGCTACTCTAATAGCCGGAGCTCGGGCGACTTGCCCGGCAGAAAAAGAGAAATCAAGGTCGGCTTACTATGATCGGCCGGCTGCCATCATTACGTCACGTGTACGATGGAAGCAGGCGCAACGTGTTACGCTGTCGCGAGCCACCGGAATTCACCGAGAATTCCGCAAAACTGGTTCCCACGGCCAGATCTAATCCCGAAGGATGTACGATCGAACGCGATGCGACGCGATCTTGTCAAGGACAAAGAACCGTAGTGACACCGTCGCATTAACATGCACGGGAGTCTGCAGGCAGACCCAGGCCGGGAATAAAGTACCGTTTCCAGTCTTGATAATCCGTTACATCCCCTGCGTTCTGCCCCGCGCAGATCTGGAATCCCGTCCCGTCGAGGACTTTCTTCGCCGCTGAGAGGCGACGTTTCAAATGAACGTCTTCGTTAAACTTCGTTTCCGGACAGCGAGCGACCACCTAGCAGCTCGAACACCGCTACCTCGCCGCAGACGTAATCCTGGGATTAATCTTTCATTGTTTGGGCGACAGGGCTACGAGGTAGCTTAATTGTTCACCGACCAACTTGCAAATATTGTAGGAAAATTGAGTTTTATTGCACTCATTGTGGAATTGGTTTTCCTTTTTTTTTCTCTTGTTGCTCGTTAAATTTTTATCCTCTCGCTCAGCCAACACTTTCTTATCCTATTATTTTCATCGCAGTCGATAAAGTGAAATAATGTAATGTAAAGATTACACGGTACGGTTATTTCATTCTAGTAATCTTTAGATGATATTTAATTTTTGAAAATTAACTTCGAAATAGATGTGATGAAAATGACACAACAGAGTCGTTATATTCTAGTAATTGTTGGAGGATTGTTAGCTGATTAGTTTCAAATTAGTCAATTTCTAAAAATTAATTTCAAAGTGGATGTAATGATGCAATACGATGCGTTGATTTTTATAGCCATGTTCCAATGATTAGTTGTTTAGTATCTAGAAATTAATTTCAATGATGTAATTGATTTTATCATTATATTAATAGTAATTATTAGATATTTAGTACTTAATGATTAATTTCAAACTAAATATAATGAAAATAGTACATTGATTTTTATCATTATATTCTACCAATTGTTAGATGATAGTTTGATGAATAGTAATTGTTAGGTGATATTTAGTATCTAAAACTTAATTTCAAGATAGATATAATGAAGACAATACAATACATTGATTTTCTTCATTCAAATTTTTTTGTATGTGAAGACTTTTTATAAAACTTTTTAAAGGCTTTTTATAAACTTCATGAAGCTTTTTATAAACTTCATGAAGCTTTTAATAAAACTTTCTATGAAACTGTTTAAAGGTAAACAAGGCTAGATTTATCAATTGCCTAGAGTGGACATAGGGGCAGAAACTGTGTTATTAATGTGAATTAATTCAGGAAAGTAACACACGGCACTTTGATGTAGGATACGGGTGAAATCGTACTTAACTCATACTATTCAGTGTATAATCTAAAATTAAATCCGGCTAAAATACTGTATTTGCATTTCACGTGTTAATTTAAGAACATTTAACTTTGTCGAATGACACGCAGGATGCTAATACAAACCAATGGAATCTGAATATCGTTTAAAACAAATAAATTAAACTGTTTCCACGTTCATAGAAAGAGACATAACAACGTTACAAGTTTCTTCCAAACTCAAATACTCCGAAACGTTTCGAGAGATGAGAGAAAATATTTTAAGAGGGGAAATAAATCGAAATTTTCTATTCCAGAAATAAAATTTAAAAATGAAATGTAAAATATTTTAATCGACTGGATACATTCTAAAGGAGTCCCAAGAAAAAAAATTTCACTTCAAAAAGAAAAACGAGGGTCCGTCGTCTAAAACGACTGATATATCGAAAGCTCAAGGCGAGTTTCCATTCCGAAAGAAAGAACACCGATGATTTATACGACAGTGCCCGTGAAATATTCCAAGACCGTCCGAATGCTCGGCTGGTTTCCGGAAACGCTCCATCTACAGACCGATTAAATCAAACTCCAAAGCAGAATGCAAAGAGAGGCCGAAGATTTAACAAGCTTAGGTGCCCGAAATCCCTGAGAAATATCGCCGCTGAAAGCGAGGACCGATTTATCACGTGATATGGCCAATTCCATACTCGGAAAGTCGTAACAACATCGCTCGACCAATTTCGAAGGAATTTTTGCTCGATTTCTCTGCTCGTGGCTAGTGCTGCATCTGCCTCGAAGAAGAATTAAAAATGACGAGGACAGGGAACGTGTTGCCAATCGACGCGATCAGAATTATCTTCTCGGTGAACCGATCGGCTAGAACAGTTGCCACGAAGCAACGCCTGTCAGTTGCAACGAATTAATGACGCATGCACGAGCCTGTTCCTCTCAAGATCACGTTCAAGATCGAGACATGTTTCGCCGAAGCGACACCACGCTCCTTGGATCCTGTCTGGATGTAACCCTGCCGCTTGAACCGCTCGAGCAACTCGTTTCTTTCTGCTTGGCGAAATAACACGGATTACTGATGACGTCTTGGCCAACTGGTTGATTTTCCATCGAAGATAATTCTGCGGATAATTTGCTTCGGGAATGAAATCATACGATCACGTATTTAAAAGAGAATGGAGTGGATTTAAATATCCTACAATCTTGCTTCAGTTATCGATAAACGGGGCTTAAGACTATTTAAGAGAAACGAGGAACCCAGTGCGCAGATCAACAAGAATTTTAATCGTTTTAATAATAAGGTAATGAGAAACTTTAATAATAACATAATAACGCCAAGTGATCATAATGATTTACTACAGTTCAGAGATTTGATCTAATTGACTGTGAAACTGTTGAAAAAATTAATACGTGGCCAAAAGTTCAAATTTACAAAATTCTTCTCACGATTCGAGTTCCTTCCAGATCAAGTTTTTTTTTTAAATTCAATAAATTCGTGTCACGTGTTACCGACCGAGGAATCAGGATTAATAAAATTGTAAAAAAACACAGTGTCCTCGAGTTTCGTCAACCATCACGCAGTAAATAGACTTCTAAATTCCTCGCAAGAAAAGGAACAAGAAGTCGAAGTTGGTAGAGACAACAATGACAAATAAGAGAAAGCAAAAGAAAAAAGGAGAGAGAGAGAGAGAGAGAGAGAGAGAAGCCTTTTTGGAACGTAGGAATCCAGAGGGAACTCTTTCACGGGGTCCCGTGTAACGAGGCCTCTCACAGCGTGGCTTGTAAACAGGTTCGTGAATCGATCTCTTCACGGGCTCTATCCTCCTCGCCGGGTTGAACCGGTCGTTGACCTTCCCGAGCCAAAATTCATTTCAAATTCTTGGCGAGCTACTTGCGCCTCGCGATGAACCACGGTCTCGTTCATTGCCACGCCGCCAACTATAGAACGTAACACCGACGAGGACGAAGCTCGGATTTGCAAACAAAAACCGCTATCGTCATCCTCGTGTCTATCTATTATGCATGAAGAAAGGCGAATTCTTTCGATCAGACGACCGATTCGTCGGCCACTCGCTCTAACGCTCGCTCTCTTCGATTCTTCAGCGCTCGGTGCTGATCCGAAATTATGCGAAAGTGATTCCTGGCTGAATCTCGCAATAATTTTACTGTACATATCGTGTCATACGCGTAGCGAGGTTGAAGAATGGAGATTCAAGAGATTGTTCTTCTCGAATGGAGTTTCAAGCTGCTGATTGTTAGTGAAACACAATCGAGAGACATTCAAGATTAAAAAGAGCACATCGATAAATTTTAATAAAGTATCAAAATTCCGTAAGTCTTTTTTTCCTGTGCTGACGCAGCTCAAAAATCACAGCACAAAATTCATTCAGTCTAAGTCAAGAGTTTAATTTTAATTCTTTCATTCTTTTAAAATATTGTCCCTTTATTGTTGTAAGTCAGTTCCGAGATATTCAGTTAATTTTGAAAATGGTCTAAGTGATTTCCAGCTTCGAAAATCATATCTCCTTACAAGCTGCACACAAAATTTCACAGTCATAATAGATCCTGATCTTAGCACAAGACCAAATATTTCTTGAAATATTTTGTTCCATGGTGTGGAAATATTTTATTCGGAACGAGAAATATATGACTTGGGCCACTTTCATGATCACCGGCTGCTTTTTAATAAAATTAATCCTAAATGTTTCGCCGTTGTAATTCCTTGAATTCCAAATACGAAGATCGTCAATATGGATTCCACGAAATCTACGAAATTTCATCAAGATCTTATCTTCATCTGTGACGGTTTTCCCTCGAGCGGTCTCGAGGCTGTTCAAACCTCGAAAATTCGTAAACTCGAGCGACAGAAAGAAGCGTGTGCGTCGAATATTTCCAGCGACGTTTTCGTTCAAATTACGCGCGTCACATTCGAACGGCGGTAAACATAAGGAAACTTCAATAAAACAGAGAAAAAAAAAAAAGAAAAAAAAAAAGAAAAGATTCGCG
>NIPQ01092360.1:0-17273 GCA_002806875.1 Lepidotrigona ventralis hoosana | reverse complement strand
CAAAAAAAAAAATCATCACAACAAATTTTATGGGGTCATTGAAAAGGGAAAGCTTGAATCTCTAAATTCATGGTAGACTCGGTCGTGAAAAAAATTTTTCAGTGTATATTTTTGAGATGTATTTCACATAATTTTCGAGAAACAGTATCTGATCACTTATTTGACAATGCGAAAATACTTTTACAAAAGATAAATCCAAGATCGTAGAACTACAGGCGCTTTAAAATTAGTTCCGAAATTCGTTGGAAAATTGGAACAACGTTTAAATATCGTCGAAAGAAATTTTTGTGAATTTTAGGCACAGGCAAGTTTCCACGTTCGCTGAATTTTGACCGTACAATTTAATTCGTCCATTAAATACACGGTCTCTCACGGTCTCTCGTACGGTTTCGCATGCGTTTTATTGTTTCAACAGTTGAATTTTAGGCACAGGCAAGTTTCCACGTTCGCTGAATTTTGACCGTACAATTTAATTCGTCCATTAAATACACGGTCTCTCACGGTCTCTCGTACGGTTTCGCATGCGTTTTATTGTTTCAACAGACCACCGCACAACAGCCAGCAGTGTGATGGATTTCTGTGTTTGGATGACCAGGCAGCGAGGATCTAGCAAACGGACAGTCGTAAAATCGTGGTGGCGCGCAGGGGTGAGAGCATGCCACCGAGTGACGATGATAACCGTGTGCTATAAAACTGGCGAATGACTAGCACGTCTGAGAGGATGAGGTGTCAAACTTTCAAGACACGGTGCAACGCACATCGGATCGTAAATACAGCCTTTGCTGGACAACGAGTCTCTGCGAGGCAATAAAGTGGCCAAACGAGCACACAAGTGTTAGACGCACGTGGAAAGACACGATAATGTTGAAAATATTTAACACATTGCCAGCCGTGTGAATTTCGACCCGACCGGTGCACATTTTTCACAGGCGGTGTGCGGCGGGATACTTAAATTGAAGCACCCATAAAGCATAGTTTCAAATAACAAAACGATTTATAACGCGAGCGAAAGCAGAAATATCTGTTTGGAAGTGCGATAACGTTTTAAATAAATGAATGATGCACGACAGATTCATCAGTTAATACGGTGGTGCGAAATAGCGCTTCGTTGTTGATGAAAAATCACCATGAAATTTTGCTTCAAACACGATTGAATAATAAAATAAATAGAAAGCTAATCGAACGGGATGAGCTGTTCGCGAGTCAGGTTAGGCTGGAATTACTACGAACGGAACTGATCGAAAACAAAAGTGTAGAAAAGTATTAGAGATCAATTATCAATCTGTAGCAAGTTGAATTATATCAGAATTATTTGAACAGAACCAATCAAAAACAACAGTCTTATGTAAAAAAAAAAATATATATTAGAAATATGGAAAACAAAAGTCTCGTATAGAAAAATATCAGAAGCCAATTATCAGTATAAATTACTCGAACAGAGTTAGTCGAAAACAAAAATCATACAGGAGAATATTAGATATTGCGAAATATTCTGCAAACACGAGCCTCTAAAAGAAAGCAAGGGGGTCAAGGCGTTGACTCGATCGTGAGATTCGAAAATCGTTCGCGGTAAAACGAAACAACAGCAAGTCGCAGATAAATAAAGAGGAAAGTTCGCATCGTGAAAGTTATATTATGTTGGAAGACTCGTTAAAGTTCGAAGGGTAAAAATTCGGTTTTGAATCAATCGAATGTAGTGAAATCGAGGGGAGAGACGTTCAACGAAATATGCGAGTTGTACATTAAAAGTTTTGGGGGAGGAGGGGGGGGGCGAACTCGTATCCTCGTGGAATGCGCGCGATGGTCCTGAAATTCCCCGCCCGTTATTACGAATTTTTCTTGTTAACCGGAGGAGAAACGACGAAGAAGCGTGCAAACTTCAAGGAGAGAAAAAAAGAGAAAGAGAGAGAAAGGGTCCAAGCGTTTCTTCAACTCCGGGCCGAAATTAATGCGATAACTTCAGTGGAAGTTTTTCAAGAATGAGAACTTCACTCTCCTTCCCTCGTTCAAATAAACTTAAAGCCCGGAGTGCATTTCTCTCCGAGGCCGTTTGCATCGGTCGTATATCTCCGCGGATGACGCGGAAGACCAGTCTGTTGCTTCGCTGGAATACTGTTAAAAAATATATACGGTTCGTCGAATTAAGGCCTCGCGCAACATTTCACTTCTCCGGCCGTATCGCGAGCATCAAATTGCTCTTTTAAACATTAAATGACCCATAAAGTTATGAACACTTTGACACACGAACTTCTTCTGCAATAGTCAGACGAAAGTTTAGCAGTGTACGAAGTAGGCAATTTAGAATGTAGGAAATCAGCCATATCAAGGACGTAGAAAAATATTTTTTTTTTTATATGCTCGTATAACCTTATTAACCTGCGAACGTCTCAGAGACGTCATTGTCGATTTTAGCTTAGGAAACACAGACGTCATTGTATGTCAAGAGGTTAATATCGATCATTTAAATATAAACGACGTGCTAATGTGTGCACGATCTGTAACCAGATCAGGTGCATATTGTGAAATAAAACGCAGGCGTCCTGATATCTACGAATTAGGTACAATTTTACTACAGTCTGTAATAATGTTTATTTCGGAAGAAATTATGAGCTGAATGAGCGTCTCTTTCACCTGTTGTCTGAATGTATAATTTTTCCATCTTGCTACGTGAACACATGATTCGTATTCAACTTCTCTGGAAACGATCATAATTCACTTTCCATAGGCTTATTCATTGTATCCAGTAGAAACGAACGATTATAAATTCCGAGATCAGATTTTTTAGAACGATGATGTGTATTAAACTTTTAACATGCAAAATTATATCGTTGCTATTCAAGAAATGGATTTTCTACTCACGTTCCTCCAAGCAATTTCAAAGAGATTTCATCGAGGTTAATCGTCGAGATTCCGCTCCTATAATCAGAATAATATATCTGATGAGAACAGTGTTGTTTCACAGTGTTGCCAGCCAGTAAAATGGGAATTTCCAAATCGAAAATTCGCGATTCTCCATGAACGATCGGTGTTTCTAATCGCGCGCCACGTAGCGCGATGGTTTTAAACAAACGATTCACGCGTCGTTTACTCGTCCGCGTTTTTAATGCTAGCTCTTTCACTTTGAGAGCCAGAATGCGCGAACGCGAACACGTAGTCGATGCGTGCCATGGACTTTCCCTCGTAACCCCGGGATCTTACGTGTCTGGTCCCGTTCCACGTTATGATCGCCATTATAAAGACGATCAATGCCAGAAAACAAACGAATTAACGCTTTTTTCCTGTTAACGAGAACTCGACGCCATTTCCTGCGGTCGCTTGCGTGTAAAACGAAGAGGAGAGATCTGTCGAGATTAAAAAAAAAAAAGAGAGAAAAAAGAAGAAGAAAGGAAAGAAAATGATCCTCGTTAGAACTCGCAACGAAATGAATTTCTGATGCGGCTGTAAATAAGCGTGTACGATCACGAAGGTGCGTCACCTGCTTGCTTGTTCGAGTAATCGTTTCTTTTATTCCTCAGAATTCTACGCATCGTTTCAGTTGGATAGGCGTAAACGAATCTCTCTCTGTTTCTCGATCGTTTCTGTTATCAATATCAGCTGCAAACGACTAAATATACAACGACAGATCGCTCCAGTTGCTCACGAAATCTACGATGTTGATGAAGAAGCTAGAATCAAGAGTGAGTATTTGGAAAGCAGTTCTTTCACCGCGGAGCTTTGCAGCAAATATCACCTCGAGGAGTATGTATGAACGGTCGCAAATAAAAGAAAGGAAGGGAAGAAAGGTAAAAAAAAAAAAAGAATCTTTCGTGCCGGTGGTCATAAAAATGTGAAACGCGCTCTCGCGCCCGCNTACGTATCAAGCGGCAACAAAAGACACGAGGCGCGGAAAAGCGCGGCGGCGAGATCTGCCAGTCAGTTTAGAAATTCCTCTTCCTGTTGGTAACCAGATGAATTGGCAATATATCCTTGGAAAAAAAAAAAGAAAAAAAAAAAGAAAAAAACGCAATGCAAATACGCGGCGAGCACGCGCGCCTCATTATCTCGACGGCGCGTTAACGTCGTCATTGTTGCGGCTTTCATCGCCACCATCGTCTGCCCCATTAAAGAACGAACCTCGTCGCCGACATTCAATTTATTACTTTCCACCAACTTTCACGTATTGCAGGAAATCGTTCACACGCGCGAGCATTCAGTTTCTTTCCTTTTCCGCGGACAGCCAGTTATCAGAGGTTTCAGGCTTCTGATAACGATTCTAACGAAATGTTTCACGGCTAGAGAGACAGAGAGAGTGAGGGGAACCGTGTCTGTCTCAAGAAATTATCGACCCTTCACCGATGGTTCCCGCCTCATGCATAAGGAACGCGAGTTTGCATCTCATTCGCGTGAAAATTCCCTCGGAAAATTCGCTTCCGCGCAGACGGAGGCGGATTCGATCGCTTAATTGCAATGCACGCGGCAAATTTCGCGGAACTACCGGAAATTCGCGGAAACGGCGTCGTGTGGTTTCCGGCGAACGTTAGAGACACCGGTGGAGACAATCGAGCGACAATTGCTCACGGGAATGGTCGGACAATTGCAGAGATCTTTCGACTTTCTTCGAATTTGAAATTGTAGATATGTGGAATTTACAAAAAGTTGCTGCAGACGTGCAATTTACACAAAAATTATCCAAACGAAAATTATTTAATCTTTGGCTCTGATTGGATGTTTAAAGTAACTATACTTAATATGAATTAAGTATTGTATATAATTTATATGTACTATATAATAATATCATATGGTATAATATAATATAATATAAATTAATATTAATGTATAGTCGCCTAAGAAGCTGCAATATTTTCGAAACGATTTAGATAAAACTATTTTTGAATGATTTAGGTTAGGTTAGGGAGGCTTTAATCTTGAAGTTTGTCAATTTTTAAACGAAGTCGTATAGTTTTCAATAGGTACATTATTTAATCGTCATTCTCTATAAAAAAAAAAGAAATAAACAATTATACGAAAAATCATTATTTCAGGAGATATTTCAATTACAAAATGTTTGAAACAAGTTATCTTGTAACTTGCAGGTTGATTTTAAATTTCGTCTATCTTACTATGGTGTTAACGAATAGACCAAGAACATTTATGCATTTTTGAGAAATTCATTGAATCCACAAAATACATTTGTTCTGTACAAAGATGTAGATAAACATTGAAAGTGGAAAATGCTTTTCCTCAATTATATTCGTTTAAAGGCGTAAAAAAACTGGCTAGAAATCTGCACCGACGAAATTTCAAAAAACACTGTGCAAATGTTGTCGCGACGATTGAAATATTTTCAATGTTGAAACGTGTACGTGTGAATGATGGTGTGGATGAGTTGAAAACCTACATAGGTGGAAAGTAGTGTGATGCTCGGCTCTTTCTACGGCACGATCGGTCGGAGCAACGTTATCCGAGCATTGTCGACCACGCGATGAATCGCGCGCATTTCCGCGCGTCTTAATTTAATTAGAGCCGCGGCTGCAATTACAAAGAGCGTTCACAGGACCGCGGAACTGGGCTACCTCGAAACTGGAACAGGAAACGCATTCGGGGGCGCGACAAATAAATTTCATCCGAACATGCCACGAGCGACTGCAGCCTGATGAGACTTGCATTTCTCTACAGCGCTCTGCAAAAATCTGAGATCGTCTCCTTGCGAGGCATAATAAAGGAACCAAGTCAAATATAACAATCAAATATAAATAGAATATCGACATTATCGTGACGTAGAAGTGAATCTGTTTAAAAACAGCGAAGAGAAAGCGCATTAATTAAACGAAAAGAATTAAAACCGACCTACATTAATTTTTTCCTTCTTTTCTTTTTTTCTTTTTTTCTGTTTTCCTTTTTTTCAGTTGCATTAGTCCTTTTCAATCAGGAACAATGCAATTAAAATAATAGAATGCGCGTTTACATTCATTCCGCGAAAGCAAAATATTTTGTATCTCAATGAGTTCGGGACGGTATATTATTATTAACAGTAATGAAAGCACGAAGTAGAAAGAAATAAAAGAAACGAGGGAGAAAGAGAGAAAGCATTCTCGTTCGTTTCTCGTTTATTTGTACGGTTTATTATCTCCCTTTGCGGATTTTCCAAGCATCTCCCGTGTCAAAATTGCCTTTGATAAAACGCGGGGCAAATGTTTAATGTATTAGATTAGTCTGATTTATTCAGACGGCCGAATCTCCGATAGACTCTTTTCCTCGTAATATCGTTCAATATCTGGAAATGTTTGCCGCGGATCGCAGTCTCGTTGCAAACGTTGCACGTTGAGTTGATCAGACTCAGTCCCGACGTTCGATTTTCTCTCGTCTTCCCTTTGAGGACGCGGATAAATATCAAATACATGGTTTTTTCTTTCTTCGATAATTCCAACCAGGGAGAGGGGGAGATAAACACCATCCAAATATCATTTTTCTTGCGACTGATAAAACGAGGACGCAGCTTTCGGTAATTTTCAAGAGAAATTCTCCTTTGCAGATCACCTATGTTTATGCAATACGTTTTCATCGGCGTAAAAAATAGACGACATTTTTTACAGCTGACACGTCGCTTTATAAGCAGCCTGTATAATCGCCAAGGGGTGGGGGGTGGTTAAACGTACCCGGTGAGATATTTCAGCGCTCGTTACTCTTTGCGAGTTTCTTTTCCGCGCGAAACTTCCTGAAATTTCATTGGCGTCGCGATAATAATCCTTATGATCACACTGGTAAAATTAACAAAGCGGATTGTCATGGACGATGTAATCGAATATTACATTAAAAAAATTATTTGAAACTTCGATCGCGCGTAGAATCCTCGAAATCTATCGTATTGTTCGTTCAAATTAACTTCCACATGATTCGATGAGATTTCTTGGTGGAAGAATGTAAAAACTATGTAATTTCATTGAACGTGAAAGAACGAATCGCTGATACTTTTTTCATCTTTTATCTCGTGCCATCTATTTATCAAATTTAAACTCGCACATCGAAATTACCAACAAAGTTTTGATATTCTCGCTGAACGTACATACTGATTCCCAGGAAACTTCTTTTACTCATTTATTTTCTAGTGCGACTGACGATTGCCAGGGCGAGAAGGAAATTTAGAAAAACAGAACGAAAAGGAACAAAAAGAAAAAAATCTGATTTTCAAAGATTCTCCTAAGCAAATGACGTTTCTCACTTGCGTGAATTACTGCAACTGCATCGCACCCTTGTCCTCGAATCAATTAATCAAGTATCGTTGCTGCTTCGCGCGGATAACGGCCTCTTCGAGACTTCTAACCTTTGATAATTGAACAAAAGAGGGGAAAGTCGCTGTCCCTGGGTCGTATTAACTATGCATGGTACGTTTGTCGGATCGTTGCTCCCTGAACGGTGAATAACTACGTAAATAATATAGTTCACGTACGTTACGTTCGTTTCCTTTTACGGGGCAGCATCTAGCCGAGTCGTGACTGTTCGACTCCGTGAGCTTTGTCCTTTCATTTTTATTACTTCCAATGGCACAAAGAAACTTCACAGAAAACACACAACGCTTGCCTTGTGTCGCTGTCTCTCGCTGTTTCTGCGAAAATTTTTCTCGTCGTTGCTCTCTCCATGAATATTTCAGTAAGGTTCGAAGTACCGGTGCACGTTTATATCCGAATTAGATCGCAGATGTGGAAGTGAAACCTCCTTAATTCAAAGGTGAATGAACATCCAGCGAATTAAATGACTCTTAAGCATCTCTGTTCGATATTGAAATTTTTAAACTTCTTTTTTTTTCAAATTATGGATTTTACGACGTGACGATTATTTGTCGTTGGAACAATATGGAACAATGCTCCTTACTCCGATTTGAAATTATAACACATACGTCGGTCAGTAGTGAACACAGAGATATTGAAACAAGCGAGATTTTCCTCGAAAATCCTCTGTAAATCATATAAAATCAAACTATATAATAAATAAAAGTTTGATAATAATTACATCAAACTTTCACAATCAGCAATGAACAAAAATATTGAAACAGAAATTTTCCTCTAAAATCCTCTATAAATCAAGTAAAACCTACTATAATGAATACACATAATAATAATGAATAAAAGTTTGATAATAAATAGGTCAAACTTTCACGATCAGTGGTGAACAAAGATATTGAAACAGACGAAATTTTACTCTAAAATCCTCTATAAATCAGATAAAGCCTATTATAACAAATAAAAGTTTGACAATAAATACATCAAACTTTCACGATCAGTAGAGAACAAAGATATTGGAACAGACGAAATTTTTGCTCTAAAATCCTCTATAAATCAGATAAAAACCTGCTACAATAGACAATAATAATAAATAAAAGTTTGATGATAAATATATCAGTGGTGAACAAAGATATTGAAACAGATGAAATTTTCCTCTAAAAAAAAATCCCCTACAAACCAGGCAAAACCTATCCGTAATTCGTTATCACCGAGCAACTGTGTAATAAAACACAGCAGCGATACGAAGGCGAGCCGAAAACCTTTTTTACTCGGAACGTGTCGCTGCAGAAATGAACTCCAGAAATAATGTGTTGCGAATGAATAATTTACAGAGCGGTATAAGAAACCGATGTGAAAAGCGCTTTTTTAGTAACCTATACTCCGCTATCAGCGATTTTACGCTTCGTCCGCGTCCAACTAAATCTCGTTCATCGATTTTGTCCTCTCGCCGAGAGTTGCCGTGGCCCGTCTGCGAACGTTGTTATTACCAATAATGTTCGTATTATGTCAAGTTCATAGCGAAATGTCGGCTGGTAGAGGTCCCCGTTTGGTTCACTATCGATTACGTACAGGCTACAATTACTCAGACATTGTTCGCTAATTATTCGATAACGTTATGCCCAGTTCGTATCTACCCGGAGTATATGCATATATGTACATAACTCGCCAGTTACATTACGTCGAATTTCACGGCTTAACGCAAACTGTCCTCGACGTTAGTTATTTTTTTTTCTTCTCTCTCTCTCTCGTTTTCTTTCCAAACGTGAATCAGACATTGCATGCTTAAAAGTATTTGGATTAGAGAAAAGAATATAGTACTTCAATAAGTATTTTCATTTCATTAGAGCATTGTAATAAGACACGACAAAATTATGATTTATTGATAAAATATGTCTATATATATATATATATATATATATATATATATGTGTGTGTGTGTGTGTGTGTGTGTGTGTGTGTGTGTGTCAATATATAAGAACGTATATATTAAAAATAATTTGTATCGTGCAAACATGTTTTCCTTATCAAAACTTTCAGTCCACGTAGAATATTATCGTAATAATTATATTCGCAATAGCCATATCATACGATAACTGAACTGTTCCGTTCTGACTGACGATTTTAACGACAAAGGAATATTATGCGATGGCGTAAGTTATTTTTAATGAGAGGTGATTTACTTGACTAAGAGTGACTGGCTTGACTAAATCAAAAATTAATCGTGCTAAGCGTACATTGAAATTATGGCTCCAAATTTATCAATGTTATGTATCAAAATATTTTCCCGCCGTTATATCGCATAGCCACATATATTAATAATGTATATATTAATAATATATTACTAATAATTATAATTGATGATATTGTTACAATATCATAACCATAATATAATTATTATAATATTATACAATTATGATATATTATTGATAATTATAATTGACCGCTTTGAATACTTAAATTCTTCAAATACTTAAATAGCATGACAAATTAAACACTTAAATTCTATGATCTCTGTAAAACTCTATATATTCGTATATCAAGTATCCTCTGACTTGTATATTTTTACAAATACAAATCTAAATGATTTGTTTCAAACTGTATCAACGTAATCGTAATAAAGTGTCATAGCAGTGCTAATGGAATTTCAAAATGTGCAAAGTACGCGCGTCTAACAGCTTCGTCTAAAAAGATGTACGACGAGTGTCGAAGTATGTACTTTGGCGACGTACCGAGATACTCTCGAGGAGAGAAATTTTTGTCAACGAAAGAGATATATATCCTCGCTACTGCGATCGCTACGCGTTCAAGGTGAATCTTATTAATCACCTGCAGCGGTGTGCACACATCGCGCGATACAAAGGAGACGTCGGTTCGACGTCGGTGGCGAGGCATCGGATTTCGTGCACAGAAGATCCAAGATTTTCTTTCACGTGGTGCGGCTGTATGTATGTACTACGTAACAGGAGATTTCACATCCTGCTTTCGTGAACGAGTCCACGTTCCGCGATTCGATACTCCAAATCGAGCCTCGCCACGAATAAAGAGAGAGAGAGAGAGAAAAATTGAGTCATCGAGTTCCCTCGACAGAATCTTCATAAACTATGTCAATCGACGCTAATCGATTCTTCGAAAAACTTTTTCGGATCGTTGCCCGATCGTAACGTGCATAATTCGCGCTTCGACGAGCCTGCAATCTCTTCCGTAACGATGAAGATCGTTTACCGTTTAACACCATTGATGATCAACCGGTTGCGTCAATACGTTTTCATTTGCAGTTCCCGTCAATCAATTTGCGTTATCAAACTCTCTGTTCTACTTCCTGATAGTGGAGTGTGGAACAAAATTCCGAGGATGCATAAATATTTTCTCATTATATCGCATAGCCACTGCGATCTTGTGGTATCTGAAGCAATTGAACGTTTAGAATATTAGGATAAATTACTGCTTGGTTATTAATCATTTTGTGCAATCTCCACTGCAAGTTATTTCAATTTTCTATATAGATATAATTATGAGTACTGTGAGCATTGTGTGTGCGTGAGAGATAATGAATATATAATATATACACATTATAGCGGAGAAATTCGTTTCTTCAACCGAAACAAATAATTATTTATAACTTTTAAGCTATTAATTTTTCAACCCATGTTTATTGGGATTTTTCTTCACGTTTCGGTGAATACTATCTACCCTAGAAGTTATGAACTCTTTTATCTCATTCATCTTGCATGTATACATGATAATTAACAAAGTTAACATGTGACTATTGCCACCAAGATATAAAAATTATTATTAAATCTTTCTGGTTATTATTATTGATACAATGTTATGATCTAAATTATCATCATCAAGTGTCCTTGAAGAGTTGAATGAATTACCGCAAGTTTAGCAGGTTTTCTTATATTTTTGAATGATTGAAACAAGACAAATATCATCGACAAAGGATGTTAAATGAAACATAGCAACTATAGACAAACTCCATAGGCTCTCCGAACTCTATAAAATTCATTGTACTTTTATTTCATAAAAATTCAATATTCCGCTAGCGTATAAATTTCGCGCTTGCCGATCTACCAATAACGATCTGCGCGAGAATAAGAGAGAATCTAGAATAGATAGAAAAAAAAGAAGAAGAAAAAGAAGAAACAAAAGAAAACGGATGAAACAAGTGCTTCAGAAAGATAGGGCAATTGGCGTGAAGAATCGACAGCGAAAACAGGGGATTTCACACGTGACCAATTGATACGCGAGTAATTGCCGCGCGGTCTCGATTGCAAATCCTCGTTATGACGGCGCCCTAATTGGCGGTGTAACAGAGACATCGAGCCGGAAACTGGAACGAGACCGAGCGACCGGTGAAGAATAAATCCCAAGCTTTTTCACGCGTTCGTGCCCGCGTAAGAAGTGAGACGAAGAGGAGAGTTGGCGAGCTATTGGCGAGTAGAACGCAGATCACAGCCGTGTCTGTTGCGTTCCAATTGAGCCCCGACTCAATTGGTTACGCGCGAATTACGTTATCGCCGCGTGTACGAAGGTGTGCCTCTCGCGCCACGACATTTTCTTTTTTTTACTCCGTTATTCCCGCCGATCAACCGCGACAACAAACAGCGCTAACCTCTTAAGCGTTTATGTTGAGCATACTCGTCACGTCATGGAAAGATGGAACTTTTCTGTTTAACGTCGAGTATACTCGTCACGTAGACAAAAAACTCGCTTTTGCCATTTATTGTAAAATTTAGGTTAAAAGAGATTGTATATTGTATTTGTAATTTTTTATTATATTGTATATTGCATTGTACTTGTATTTTAGCATATTTTAGGATATTTCAAGGCTGATAATCAATCGCTACAATGCAAAATAAAAAGCAAATTAAATTTAACTCTAGTCATTTTAACTTTGCAAATGTTCGATCTTTTATTTCTTCTCATGGAAATTCTAGTTCTTTTCGTCACATTTTGAATTTTTAATAGTGTCTTTGTAAAGGAATAATTCTCAGAAAATAAAACGTTAAGTTCTGTAAATATCATTAGAAATTTTTCAAAGAAAAAATGTATCATTTTGTTATAACTTAACTCAATTTTACAACAAGTGCATTTACTGTGTTTTCGTCGAGTATATTCGTCACATCGCCTTAATAATATTAAGCAGACCAGTGAACATTCTCAAGATAAAACAAAACGCAAAACTCTGCTTACTTGACTTTTCTTTCATCCACTAAACATCATGATTATTAGGGTAAAAAGGAAAAAAAATAGCATTTTTTTATTTGACATTTCGTTTTCGAAAAAATCAATAAACTTGATTTGCACAGAAAAGTGTGTGTAATATTCTATGAGATTATTGTATGAAATATTCGAGACAAAGTTAAATATTCATTGTAATGAATCTCCATTCGTGTCCTACTATTTTAGCGATAATTCTAAAAGTTTAAATTCGCATAACGAGTGCATTTTACACGTATGGTCTGAGCTTTTTTATTAGTGCATAAACGCGTTCTATTCGTTTCGTTGATTTTTGAAACAATGTTCCCGCTACATGCTAAAAAATGTTTTTCTCTTTTTTAATTTTATCTTTTCTCACACGTTAAACGGTATAGAATTAATTTTACAAATTTTAAGATCAATTTTGCTATCACGACAGATACATGTACTCCGAAAATAATACCTCTTTACGTAAATTGGCAAGCATAACATTCGTCACTATTGAAACATTTAATCCACAAACGCTTTTAAAAACAATTCGTCTGTTTCGAAACGTTGCAAACCCGCCATATTCAGATCGTGCACAAAAGATTATCGTCCCACGTGAAATAAAATACAAAAAAATGAAAAAATAAAAAAAAATAAAAAGCTGCACTTCCTCTGCACATCGTTGCATGCTCGACAGAATCGCAGAAAGTACTCGCGTACATAAATTGTATTATATCGTTCGATACAAGTGTGTGTTGGATTTCATGTTATCCAATAATTCTTTCGCGCGACTACAAAAATTTGTCACTGTGTGAACGAACTGAACACGTAGATGAAAGAACGTTTCAGAGAATTGCAAGCATTGCAAAAGGCCACCATTCAGATGTTATCCCGACGAGCGTGTAAGCGATTTTCACTCGTCGTAATTCAGATAGCAGACGCGTTTGATGGATCGTCGTTAACGAACTCATCGAATAAATTAGTGGCAATTAACTCGATTTGTTTTGGCAATTGGCCGCAGAAACGAACGGAACGGTATCATTCGCTACCGTTAGAATTAGATTACATCCTCTCCTCGATTTCGCAAGCGCGCGTACTTTCACGCCTTTTCCTCCTTTGAATTGCGCGCACGCCTGCCGCGTGTTCACCCGCGTCGATACACCTTCCGCCACACACCGGTGAAACGTTTGATGGCCCATTACGTGTCACACTATGATAAAGACCGCGGCAAATACGAACTTTCAAAGTGAAGAAAAAAAAAAATTCAAAGTGACTTTCCTCGGCTTTTTTTTATTAATTTTCTTGTTGATCCTTCTTTTTCGAAAGAACAAGGCACAGATTAGAGTTTCTACACCGTTGCAGAAGATTCGAGACTTGCGGTGATAAAGCCTACTCTAATCTACTGAGGCCCACGAATTTCGAGAAAATTCAAAGTGACTTCCTTCGAGAATATTTCGAGCTGACTTAAGAATCTAATCTTTTTACTGATCCTTCTTTCTCGGAAATAAGGTACAGAAATTCCATACCTGGAATTCCGAGAGGATTAAACGTGACGTTTCCTATTTTGCGCGCTTTGAGAATATTATGGGGTTGATTTAAGAGTCTAATCTTTTTCATTGATCCTTCTTTTCCAAAAATAAGATACAGATCAGAGTTTTTTGTGCCGTTACAACTAGATATGTTACAAAGATTCGAGACTTTCGAGAATGGGCTCTGCTCCTTTGGAATTTTGAGAAAATCTTGAAATCCTTAAGGACATGTACTTGGAAGTTTCAGAGATTGATGGAAACATTGGTACATTCGATGAGAAATGTAAGATTCGAGACTTTCGAGAATGGGCTCTGCTCCTTTGGAATTTTGAGAAAATCTTGAAATCCTTAAGGACATGTACTTGGAAGTTTCAGAGATTGATGGAAACATTGGTACATTCGATGAGAAATGATCTGTACCTCAAACTGTTCAAACACCATGAAAAATTGGATAATAATCCGGTTGACCTCATTTTAAAGCGTGAAGCTTCCACTTTGACGACTCTGAGCTCGTTTCTTTCTCCAAAGATCTTTTTACATCACTTCTCAGGTGAGAAAGTAAGGATACTTTCTCAAAGATTCGAGCGTAAGTTGCTGATAAATTTGTTTGATGGCCATGATCTTGAAAATTGGGAAATCTTAAAGATTCACGTAAGATCTTTTTACATCACTTCTCAGGTGAGAAAGTAAGGATACTTTCTCAAAGATTCGAGCGTAAGTTGCTGATAAATTTGTTTGATGGCCATGATCTTGAAAATTGGGAAATCTTAAAGATTCACGATCACTTAAAAACACTTAGTCTAAGGGACAAAAATTCAAGTCTAAACGACAAAAATTCAAGTCTAAACGACAAAAATTCAAGTCTAAACGACAAAAATTCAAGGAATCACAGTTATAAAATCAAGATCAAGAATATGAATGTAAATAATTGTTAAGAATACTTAGAATGTGAAAAAATTAATTAGATATCCTTCCTTGAAGTATATAACACGTGTTCGATCTTCGAACTGTATGGCATTCTCCAAACCGATTATACACCATGTAATGGCATAATTAGAATCGAAATAATTTACGTACGTCAATGAAAATCGCTCCGGCTCGATAAATTGGCGAGAAACGAAATTAATCGACGGATGTAAAGTATAAAGTACATTATTCGTGCAATTAAGTCGATATTAACGAGCAATAAGGATCGATGCGTTGCGCATGGACGCGACGTGACGACGCGACGACCGGCTAAATATAGCCTGAAACGTACGAGTCACCAACGATCATGAGTTTCGTTGCACGTTCCTCAGACACGCCTCCACTGATGTCGTTCTCTGAACTCTCGCCGGTTACAAGGTTTCTTTTTTTTTTTTTTTTTTTTTTTTTACGAAAGAAACGCCGAAGAGTGTCTTGACCGATAACGCAGCTGATTCGTGAACGGTGCCTGCTCGCTTTATCCCGTTAATTACATCGATTCTGACGGAACGCGAAACTCATCGTTGAAACCGATCGTGTCGGAGCGCACACAAAGGTGCGGACGACTACTTTCCAGCCGTTTCCAGCGATAATCCTCGTCGGGGATAAACATTTTAAAAATCGAAACGTCGAACGTATTATCTCGTATTTGCGTTGGTATATGGTTCGCGATGTTCCCCACCGTTTAGTGACAAAGGAAAAGAAAATGATACGCAATCGCAGGGGATTTCGACGCTGCGACATAGAAACTATAGTGACTCGCGGAATTATTCGAACGCTTGGAGAAATCTTTCGCGAATGCGTCGTGCACGTTATCCAAAATATTTTGGAATTTCGTTAGTGATATTAGACTGAGTTCATTTATACAGTAGCGGGCAAGAGAAAATTTTGAAATTAATATTTGGAGTATCCACAATTTCGTGATTAAAACGCATCTTGTTAGGGTCAAGAGCAAGCTAATATTTTTATGCCAATTTTCAATCTCATGTCCGAAATTTCTAAACATTTTCGTATAAATATTACTCGTAAAATGTTGTAAGCAAAGTCGAATACTTTCGCGAGCCGCAGTGCTCAAACACTGTGTATATGTATGTATATGTATATATATATATATATATATATTAGAATCAATCGCGCTCCTGCTCGTGGAATTTGCAATTGGACGCGATTCGAATCTCTGAAAGAGAATATTAAAAATGAAATTGCTGCAGGGCCAATTAAGCAAAACAAACAAAACGACCATCTGGAATGACGCAATGTGAACAGCGAAATTTGTTGGTTTTTTTTTAGCCAGCCGGTTTGCGGTTTTGCGCGTTATCGCGTCCGCTCGTCATCCAATCAAAATCGAACTAGCCGATTTTCCCTCGGTGGTCGTATTCGGCGCCACGTCGCTCCTCGATCGCGGATTTACCCGAAACGGATCAGCGTGCGTCTAGATCTTTTTATGAGCCATCCATTATCGATCCATCGATCGTTGACGCCTAACGGTACATGAAAATAATTCAACCTATCGGTACTTGGAACTCACTTGGATAATCGGCGATCGTCCGTTCCTTTCCCAACCAAGAATCCGTTCTCTCGACATTTGCCTATTTGTTTTACCGTTTCGATGCTTCGAAGTATTTCTCATGACGACGTCAAATAACTAACTAACAATGAACTTGCATAGATTAGATTATCATGGAAGCGTATTCGTAAAGTCAAAGTCGTCGGAATAATCAAATTGTGTTTACACTTGGAAGTTCGGAGCACGCGAGCTTCCCAATCAAAATAAACATTCTTCGTAGAATGTTCGAGGCAACAAGCAAGTGTGTCGTAATTATAAGTTTCCAATTCCAAATATGATTGATTTACGGTTTCAAGTGCCCAATGATACGAGCAAAATTTACTCGACAAAACTCTAACGTGTTTCAAAATTTCGAGCGCCAGTGTACGTACTCAGGAGTGTATGCACCGTGTGCACAAGTGTCTGGCTCCGATCTTACAAATTTGAAATTGTAAAAAACATTTGGTTTGTGAGCAAGCTACTTACCTGGTGGACGCTGATTCGTGACCTGCTGTGGTATATTCGACAGGCCCGCTAATCCGACCAGACACACTGACACTCGGGACCCTCGTGGATGCACGGTCGGATTTTGCAATCTGGATAGAGAGAGGGATGAGGGGAGGGGGCCGAACAACAAACAGGTTAGGATCGAGTGGTCGCGCGCCACGGAAACAGAAACGAAGAAGCAGAAACGAAACGTTGTATATACGTTGAGAAATATGCTAGTCGTGCTCGATAGTACGTTGATGCGTGCGTATGTGTGTTGTATGTGTATATATATATATA
>NIPQ01092358.1:0-12296 GCA_002806875.1 Lepidotrigona ventralis hoosana | reverse complement strand
ATAGAGGAAAAATGAATTGGACATTTTTCTTCGTATTACCATTTAAATTAATAATAAAATTTGAGATGAAATAAAATATTATAAATATATTGAGTGAAAAAAAAACATTATAAAAGTAAATATAATGCTTCCTTCGCCCAAAAATCATACATTAAAATAAAATATCCATAATTTAATCACCATAATTTAGGTGAATTATTATATAAAACACATATATATTTTTAATATTATTATGTTGTGTAGTATATATTTTATTTTCCTTCGCCCAAAAATCATACATTAAAATAAAATATCCATAATTTAATCACCATAATTTAGGTGAATTATTATATAAAACACATATATATTTTTAATATTATTATGTTGTGTAGTATATATTTTATATATATATATGTACAAATAAATATTTTGTCACTCAAGAATCAAATTAGAATTTGTTAATAAACAGAAAGCTACTCGTTTCAAAATCATACATCTCGTCAGAATTTTAAAAACTAAATGTTATATAATTATTAAGATTAAATTCTTAATGTTCTTTGAAGTACGATTAAACTTTTGGACGGCATTATTTACTTATATCTCTTTCTTTCATCGAATTCAAAGATTGTAGATTCATGAATAAAGTGGACAAATTTGTTTAAAACGGTAATATACTCTGACAAACATGTAATATTTTCTAAGTCAATTGTTTTTTGAACGATAATTTGATTGTGTTTAGATAAATACTGCCAAATGTACTTTCTGCCCTTAATCCTCAGGTATCATATTCTATATCTAAATTATTTTGCTGACTATACCGAGGCTTTATTTAAAGCTTTCTGTAGTTCCTGTACCTATTTTATTTCGAATCCTATTCGCTAATATTTGATATTCGAGAGTCTCGTTACTATAATAACTATTAAATTACACAACTATTGCAATATAGTATGGTTTCTTTACCTCAAAAAATTTTTTTACCATGTAAAAAATTTTAATTATTTTGTGTTTGAAAGAACGAAAATGGCACCAGTCTTAGAATCACTGAACCGATTTTCTTCATGTACTCGATATTATAATTAAATAAATATAAAAAGACAATAGGTGAGATATGAAAATTATAAAGTGTATATGAATAAAATTCTATAAAACATTAATATTTCATAAAATTATATCAAATTTATGTTATAATACGTTAAAAAATGAATAAGTGTAGCAAATCGATATAATAAATATATTATTAAATAACATCAAAAAGTCACATTTAGAGATAGAACTTGTAAAATATTCTCCAAATAGTCATGTAAAACTAAACTCTAAAAGTTAGGATTTTTGTCACTCAAACATTTTATTTTTGAGCGATTTAAAAATAATTTGAAAACAATTTAGAAACGTGAATCTATTGAATTACCCTTGATTCCTACCATTAAAGTCATTTAGGCTAACTACGATTCTCTTAATTATTTTAAATGCATTTAGTGCATCTTACCTCCTGACTACTATTTAATCACGATCGTTTATACGTATAATATGTTCGTTTTGATCACGATCTTATTTTTTTCTGATTATAAGATAAATAATTAATTCATGTCACATTAAATGCAACTTGAAATGTAAGAAAAAAAAAACTTTACTTATACTATTAGTTAAGTAATTCTAAATTATGCAATTTGTGCGCTTCATTTATTGAGTGCGCCAGGTAAGACCACTTTGATCGTATGATGAAAAAAGTTGGTCCGCTATGTATTAAAAAATCGATATGAAATAAAAAAAAAAAACAATGATATTTTTACCAACTATTGCAGAAAATGCTATCCGGAATGAAATAAAATGAATACCGGAAATAGTATTATACGTTAGTGGGTGGGTCCATAGCGCAAATAATAGATTTCATTACACTAGCAGCAGCTAAAGATGCATAAGGCTGCCATTCCTTTATACGAGAGCCATCTTTATAATCAGAAATACCTCGAATAACGGCAAAACTTTCACGGCAATTACCCAAAATACTTTCAACTACAGCATCCATTTCTGTATCAAATGCAAGAGCTCCAAAACGGGTCGCAAATTTCTGTCTAAGTTGGTCATCACGTGCAATATGTCTACCAGATGCTACAGGTGCTAAGTGAATTCGTGGACAGCCATTTGTTCTAAAACATCAAAACATTATTTTTATAGGATTAATGTTAACAAAAATAATTGAAGTTATTAGATCATTAGAGATATTACATGTATAATATTTTAAATAATAAAAAGTACTATACCATAGAACATGCTAAATAACAACTTTATGTATTAAAAATAACAACAATAACCTTTTATTCGTCGCGTCTAAAGGTGCAATAGGATGCGCGACTTCAATAACATCTCTTTCGCCAATAGCCATATATAATTTGTCAGACTCTGGTGGAGGTAGTTTAAAATCATGCTCCGTTTGATTGTTTAAAATATCTAAACCTTCCTTCAGGTACGTTTGCCATGGAGGATTTCGCTCATTCTCTGACTAATAAAGATCGTTAGTAACTATTCTAAATCCTCGTTGGAAACTTAAAAATATAACGACTTACTTGATCTTTGAGATTAGCAGCAATTTCTTGAAGGCATAAATTTGGTGGACAATATTCTTTGGTTTCAAAATGATAATCACCATTTTCATTTGTCTTTGCACTTTCGCAATAAACGTAAATATACTTCTTATTAAAAGGAGCAGGATGAGATATAACCACATCACCAAGTCGCACATGTTTGTTATAATCTGTATAATGTGGTACACCTCCACCAATTCCAATTAAAAAGACAAAATCAACTTTTTGAAATGTACCTAAAGAAAATGTAAAATACTTATTTTATTGTATAAAATTTATTATGAGCAAATTTATCAGTTATAACTAAAGTAAACAATTTAAATACTACCTAATAATCTGGTAGTTGTATTTCCTGCTGCAGTCATTGCTTCTCTTGTATGGCCTACAGTTGGTAGTTTTGTGCATACAATTCTATGTGCACCAATATTGCCTAATGTGTAAACATTTGATTCACCTATAACAAAAACAATCTTGTCTTACATCAAAAAATTCTTATTATCCTCATCAGTAGTTTTGAAATTTGTGTATGATACATGTGCACTGTGCTACTATTGAAAGACTGGTATCGAATTTGTGTACAATGTGGCTAGATTGATTAAAAATGACTCATTCCATACAGATGCAATTGTGTTTAATACCTATTACAAGATATATAAATTACATATTCTAAATTATATATTCTATTATATTTTTTTCGCTATATCAAATAAATGATTTTTTAATTGAAATGAAAGAAGTACTATCATAGTATCTTTATACTTAATATAAAAAATATGATTATGAATTATAAAATTATCATTATTTTCATAATCTTTATTCTTAAATTTCTCTTTTGAGAAAAAATTGACAATTGAATTAATATTTCATAAATAATTCAATATTTTACTCAATTAATACAATCAATGTACATATAAATGTGTATATAATAATAATGATATATTGTTGTGTATTTAGTATTAAATTAATTAGATAATAATAAATAATAGTAAATTAGATAATAATAATAAAAAATTGTATTAAAAATAACAAAAAATTAAATTAAATTTCAGAAATATTAATTAATTGTTTATTTTAAAAATAATAGTAATAAATTGAAAAAAATTAATACCAGTCTTGAATAGAAGGAAATGAAATGATATAATATCTTTTATACAAACAAAACAAGATAACATATAAACAAAAAAAACACACAAACAAAAGATATATAATTTGTGATAGTGTTGAACCATGCCCATTTTATATTTATATTTATGCAATAGATGTAACTTAATTTGCTAATATTGCTGAAAGAATAAATGTTGAAGATGAAGACATGATACATGAGATAGTCGAATGAATTTCGTTGCAACATAACAACATATTGTTTCTGCGGCATAGAAGAAATAATATTTTAATCAAAATGTCTATTAATATGTATTTTTCACAGCACAATGGCACTGCGACACTTCTTGAATACAAGCAATTGGCAAGCTATAACATTAAACGACATTAAAACAAAAAAGAAATTATATTACAAACTACTTTACCAAAACGACATGTCACTCGCGGTACTCCATCTGTCGCATCAGGTGAGCTTGCCGTACCTAAAGTTTCATGCGTTGTAAAATATACGTACGCAGTACATTTTGTACTTTTACCGTCAACTAACATATAATATTACAATTGATACGACGAATTTTAAATTTGGCTAAAGCGAATTAATTATCTTAATACGAAAATACAAAATAATAAAAATACAATAAAATGTTCCATAATTATGTTGGAAATTCAAAGTTTCTTATGTACATATATATTAATCCATAAAAAACGAAAGATAAAAAAATTTAAGTATAAAATCTGTTTTAATCTCTCAAAATTTTTCTTTCTACTTCTATAAAAATTGGAATATCAGCTTATATCTTCAAAAAACAAATTCCCACACCATATATAATTTATATTCCTCCTGTTATAGAATTGATGAAGATTAATTCATAAAAGCTATATGAAGAGTAATTACTAGCTATTAAATGAAATATATCTTACCCACAGTAGTATAGCGAACAAATGTTTCTTTGTTTTCAATCATAGAATCAACTGCTAATTTTTCACAATATTGTGCAGTAATAATTGCTATAGTAGGTTGTTTTGCACTTGCCATTGTTGGCATTTGTTTTACAACCTAAAGAGAAACAGTACAATAATTTTTCATATAATACCTGATAATTCCTGCTATTAATTAAAATAGTACACCAATAGTATACTATAAATTTATCACAAAATAATAAAAATTAAATTTACTTGTATTTGGGTATCTTGGTGCACAACTCTAGTAAAAGCTCCATGTTCCATTGCTTTAACAACACCTTTTTCCTGTAATTCTTTTAATTTTACTTCAACAGCAGAAGGATCCCAGCCATGTTCTCTGCAATAATTACCACACACTGGTATACTAACTTTTTAATGCAAAAATAATTACAATTATTTTTAATTTTTAACGATAAAAATCTTACTTTGCTATATCAGTTATTGTAATTGGATTTGGATAAGCAGATTCAATAAGTTCTAACACTTTTTCTAATGTCAATTCAACCACTTGACCAATAATTGTCTCATCTGTTGATACTGTTAAGCAAAAAAATTAAATATTATCACATCTTTTAATATATTCTATAATTCTGCAAAATATATAAATACTCATTTAAAAATAAATTATTTGTGGTCGATCTTTAAATTTTTAATAAACTATAGCCTTTGTGTATTTGTTTATGCTAAATATGTGCTACTTAGAACTTGAAAAACATAATGTATACTACCAATACCTTTTGTAGAATTACTGACATAGAAATTAAATCTAAAAGTTGTATATGGCAGTAGGTNAGCAATAGAACATGTATTTACCGGTCAATAGATAAACAATATTTACTTATATTTTGTAGAATATTATGCATTATCTAAATATCTTTCTTTCAATATACATATATATTTACGTATCATTAATGAAGTAAATAATAATAAATTAGATAAAATTACGATAAAATTAAACGAATAAAAAAATTTTTGCAAGGAATTTTTCTTGAAATTTTTGACCGGCAAATATTCAATCATTATTATATTATATATAATAGGCTGCATATAATATATTAATAAACATAAATTGCAATAAAATATGCAATTTTTTCATTGTCTCCAACCTGATTTCCAATTAATTCTCTTATATGGAAGAAGTGTGAACAGTATATGACCAGTATCAGCTGTGAATAACAGAAATTAAAAATAACACTTTTATTTTATAGAGAATGAATATATATCACGTATAAAACATGTACACAAGTAACATGAGCAGCACAAATGCTAAGTATACATTTCCTTCAGTTTCAGTTGTAATGCACACTTGAGACACAGTGCTCCAATATCTTTCAATAAAGATCATTTAGTTCAATGAATCTAATCAAATAAATCTTGATACTACTCCCTACTTCAGAGTTATTTTAGTAACATAAAGAAAGTATTGTAATATAACTAAATGAATGATTAAAACTAAATGAACATATGAGTAAATCAGTATTTGACATTAATTTTTCAATGTCAAAATTAAATAATTAATATAGTTATAAAATATGATTCGTACATAAGAAATAATATCTTTAGTTAGGGAACTAGGATTTTATTTATTAGCTTATATATTGTTACTTACAAAGAAAAATATTCCTTAAATATAATTATACAAAAATTTAAATAAAATTAAAAAATATAATATTGTACTTACATGGTCTAGTTGGAAGATTAACTGGCTCTTCAAGCTGCTTTAATTCTACTTCTATCTTTTTAATTGTAGAATACTTATGTAACATTAACTTCATTATTTTCTTTATAAATCCAACATAATCTGTAACAAAGCCACATAGCTTGTTGAAATTAGATATACTATTACAAAAACTGCTACTACAACTATTACTAATGATAAAGATATCCAGGCTCTTAGTTCTATTACTAATCTAACATTACAATTACACCAAAAAAAGTAAAAAAAACAAAATATTTATCATTTTATGTCTGTAATAGTATTCTTATTATAATTTATGTACTCTTTTAAAATGATAATATAAAAATAGATTATTATTCTATTCTGTTAATATTATAATGTTCAAAAATTAAAACTGGTTCACAGTTATATAGTAAATCAATACTCTATAAATAAACTTGATGGTTTAATTTTATACTACACATACTATTAATTATATACATTATTACAAACTTATAAATAAATAAATTTAAAATGATCTCTACCTCTTGGAAATTCTTGAGGACTGACTAATTCCTTAAAAAATTCTTGTGCCACACTTGGATGTTCTGCTTCCAAAAGTGTGTCCACGAACCAAAATTGAAGGGTTCTAGATTCTTGTGTATGCTTCCCACTTTGAGCACTCACCAAGAATACTCTAAATTGTAAGCAAAGATGCGCTGGATGAATTTCACCATTCGTAACTACAAAAATTTCATAACATTATTTTCTTTCATATGAGCACTGTTTTTAACATATCAGATATACATATAGAATTTTATGTACCAGCAGCTGCTTGTTTGTTAATAACTATTCCTTTGTGATCCCCACCAGCAACATGAACATTATTTTCATTTCCATTTTCTGTTGGCGGTTCTAAAGCCTGCCTTTCTATTATAAGGATTGTAGAATTTGCAGTCTTACATTTTGGAGTCATGACAATATGTTCTAACATAGAAAAAAAATTTTTTTAATGAAGTTACTCAACACTTTACAGTTGTGTATAGAAAAGAAGTATAGGTATAGGTGTTATAGAAGTTGATTTATTTAAATAATTTAAATTCTATACATATGCATATATGCTGTTGCCAGCTGTTCTTGTCACACATATAATTGCATATTTAAAAAATAGTTGATATTACTTTATAATATTAAATTACACTAAAAACAGATTATTTTTAAACAAAATAATCCTCATCTTTTATGTACTAACCTGTCTTTTTATCATCCATTTTGTAACGCTCACTTTATCTGTTATCCAATGTAAGCAATTTTTTCTTATCTAACCAAAGTAAGCTACGAGCTTGTACTCGTCCGCACAACTAACGACGACGTCGTTCTCTTCTCTACTGTTCAACTTTTTTAACTGACTTCTTTTACCGTCCCACCACGGTAATGCGTGATTGCGCCTGTCAAAACGAAAACTCTATATAACCTCTTTACGCTATCTCGTCAATTCTCTTCCCTTCTACGGCCGTAATAAAAGTAGTCTTTAAAAGGTAATGCATAATAGAGAAACTGGACGAAATTCATTAGCACAAGAAGTAGGTGGTGTTAAGTGATCGATTTGAACACCCGTCGAAACAATTATCGATCGAAATAGTGACACATGCCACCGCCCTACGCCATATTTATATTTAAGTATGACGTGTACATTTCAGTTGCGTCATTTCTGTTTTGAAACGAATACACACATATCGCGACTGCTAAATTATGACGTATTCGTTCTTACGATATACGTATACGTATATGTACGTACCATATGTATGTATATAAATAATTGTGGCAAATATTAATTGTAGTAAAATAATAGTGAATACTATTAAAAGTATAGTTGTCACTATTGCATAGTTGGAATAGAGTAAACGAACAACATTTAATAAAATTTGATAAAGTTAAATAAAAATTTAACTTTATTATTTTAGTTATGCAGTAAAACATAAATCACACAACAATAACTTTCTATAACAAGCTACTCTTTTATAATTACCCTGTTCATCTATAAATAGTTGTATGATTTTTATATATTAACATATAATTATTAATATATATAAACCTGACCTCAATATTTGTATTTACATTTTCATACATCAAATACAATATTGGAAAATTAATAGAAATTTAGGTAATAATTTCTACAAAAATATTTATAAAATAGTTCAAAATTTACTTAAAAAATATGTACATAGTATAATCATTTGTTATGACATATTTAACAAATTGATTATGTATAGGAAAGAGTGGATAGTTTAATGATATACTTATCTAAATATATAATATATAAAGTAATAATTGTTAATTAAACGTTACAAAGAAAAATAAATTAACATTAAATTTACATTTGAAAAAAATGTGTTGATGTCTATTGTTCCTAAATGAATGTCGAGTATGAATTTTTAGATATTCCTTGCTTAGATCTCAGTTTACTCAAAATGATGTTTTGTATCTCTACTCTTATTTCTAATCTTTCAATTGGAGATAATGATTCTGTAAAAGTCATTAAACTTTGAAAAAATTAAAAATCTGAGTTTTCATCAATTTTTAGAAATTTGACTACATCTGTACATTCATAATTGAATTTAGATTTTTGGGAGATGCAATTGATTTAAATGGAAAGATCTAATTGGGTAGTTAGAACTAGAACTTTCTGATTCTGTAAAATCATTTGCAAATAGTGTCATTATTTGTAACATTATTAGATTCTTATTCATTACTATTGTTAAATTCATCAGTTTTTGATAAATTATGTTCACTACGAGGAAGAAATCTTTACAGATATAGTCTTTCATAAATTCCATCATTTCAAAGTAGAACTTTTGTGTGTTTCTTCTTTAATCTTTTGTAATTATTCTTTAATCTCCTCCACTTCAATTTTACAACTTGTAAAAATACAAAAATTGCATTTACTTTTCAAAGAATATATTACAGAGTGGATCTGTTAACAAATTATAAATCTGTTCCTGTTGAAGATAGAAAAAAATTATAAAAAAAAACTTTGCACTATGGAATAAATTTTATTATATCTATGGTTTTTTATAAAAGTTTATAGGCATTTACATTTATTTTTTAAAAAATTTACTATCTTTTTCCACGATTTTTCATATCATTCTGAATTAAATGATATTAGGACATTCATGGCTATTTTTGCATTTCAAGATCATCAATGATTGTTTTTAAATAAAACCTCATATTTATTTACTATTTATTTATTTTGATATCTTTATGAAGCACAAAAAATAAAACCAATAATCAAAAAAATAAAATCAGCTCAATAACTAGTCTCTTCTGATCATTTAACTTTAAGAAATTTATATTTATGTTATGATAAGTTTATTAAAATTTTTTTATTATCATAAAAAATTCGTAACAAAGAATTGTATAATGAAAGACAAATATAATATTACAAGCTATATAAAATTTGAAGTTTCTTAAAAAATATTAATTTTTTCAATGTTGTACCCTACACTTTCTCATTGCGCTATATATTCACTCTATATAAATATTATTATGCTATACATGCTTACAAGATTATTAGCCTCTTCATTGCTTCTCGAATGGAAAAATCAATTGTAAGCAAGCATTTAACTATATTGGAAACATGCAGTGTTATATTATAACACTGCATGTTTCCAATATACAAATAATTCCAATATACAAATAAATTTATTGAAAAATATATGTATGCCACATTTAAGAAATGTTATTAATGACCTTCACAATTGATGTTAATTCAAAGATGTAAGAATACAAGAATACAATAAACATTATTTTACCTGTACAATTACATTGTTTTTCTACTTCTTTCCATGCTTTGTCTGTTACAATTTTATTTTTAATTTTTAACATCCACTTACATGAAATTTCTGTTATTAACATTTCTATATTTAAATTGTTTTCCTTCTTCATCATTATAATTTGCTGTTTGGATACGTACTAAAATAACAAACATTATTGAAGGCAGAGCAACAATAAATTACTCCTTTGCAGCTCAGTGCTGCTGCATGTATAGCCTATTTTGTACAAATCCATAAATTTTATTTATTTTCCGCTGTTGCATCGTCAATCGCTTTACCAGCTTTATATCAAGATTAAATTCTCAGCTTAGTTATTATAACAAACTAGATATTTCATCAAATTAGATATCATTATAGACTGTAACAAACTAGATATCAAAGACTAGATATCATTATAGATTGTAACAAACTAGATATCTTGATTAAGTTACGTATAATCCTTATATATTCTTTTTTCTAAACAGATGTTTGGTCTTATTGTTAGCTAATCTTAGTTTTAAAAAAGTCATTTTGATTGAGAGTTGTCCCCTTTTGAACTCTGCACACTTTCTTTTTGCATGTGTGCATCACATTTTACAGAATAATAAATACTTCTCTCTCCAATGCAATAGTCTGCTATGGTTTATGGAATATAATTTACTATCGAATCAGGAATATCTATAAGGAAAATTTTAGATTTAAGGGGAAACACTGAAGCAAAATTTTCAATTATTTTATACTTACATCTCGAATAATCCACTGCTCAAGTTTAATTTTGAAATAAAAGTTGATCTATAGTTGTCTTGAATTTTCGCGCACTTTGATGTGTGAAGTAGTTAACATATTATGGATACCAACCTACATAAACTAAATAGCTATGATTAAACAACCAATGGAACCATTAGCCAGCTTGTTACTATATACTTTCAAGTAGTGAATTTAAATAAGAATATGTCTCCATCATTACAAATTTAATTTTGGAAAGCTTTCCCAGTTATAGTTAGCTAATATAGTTTTCCAAATACTTAAGAAGAACTATTTTATGGAAATATTTTGCTCACAATATTTTGAATGTTTTATTTTATGTAAAACTGACACAGTTAAATACAGTAAGTACCAATTAAAAAGTTATAATTATAGTACACCTCTTTGTAAATTCTCTTAGTCACTTTTTTAAATGCCTATTAATTAATTTTATAAATTTTTTTCTTTTTATTATACTTTTACATATTTTTATAATTATTTCTTATATATAGTAACTAATTTTATTTGATCAAAATGATAAATGCATTTACATAAATTAAATGCATTCAATAAACAATATTTTATAGCAACCTTAACTAATTTAATAAATGTACAAATAAATAATTATTTATATGAATTAATTCTCAAGGATAATATTATTATAGAATTGATTGTTATCATCTTTGAATTCGATCATTTTTCAATGAATAAAGGAATTCATTAATATTTACGATTTTTTTTGTTCAAAATGATGCAAAAGATTATTTGTCCTCTTATATACGATTTTTTCTTATCATCATTTGAATTTTGTTTGATACTTCGTGTAGATGCAGAAGATATTTTTGTTCAAAACAAACAAAGGATTGCTATTGTCTGAAATAACTATCGTGCTTATATTTATTCGGTATCTAGTAAATTATGAATCAGAACTTCAAAATTACGATGTTTTTGTAAAAAAAGAAAAAAAAACATACAAAAAATTACAAAATTATATACTGAAAAAATTACAAAATTGCAAAAATTAAAATGAAATATATACATATATGTTTTAATGTAATTTGAACAAATTTATTTTTGTAGTATTTTTTTTGATGATGCATGTAATTTAGTAATACTAAGTTGGTACATATGAAAAAATACAATGCAAAAATACATGCAAAAATACATGCAAAAATTTTAATCAAAATACATTAATTCATTTGTTCAGGCTTTAAAGACTTTTATCTAGGATTAATTAGGACTTTGATTCACAAAAGAAACAGATTTCTTTTCTCTTGAAAATAATGATGTATTTAACACATAGACAAATCGGCTATCTGATTAACCAGACGTCAAATGTTACGTGAGAGCTTTGAAGTTGAGTCAGTATGCATTCTCGTTCGAGTAGATTACGATGCATTCAATCACATAACTTCGCAGAGCACGTATATATCTCAAGTTACTCAGGTATTTTTTTTT
>NIPQ01092357.1:0-21345 GCA_002806875.1 Lepidotrigona ventralis hoosana | reverse complement strand
CCATGGGGCGGCGAATGGGGACTAGGCAGGTCCGGGGTAGTGGTGGTGCCGCCACCGCCGCCTCCGCCACCTCCGCCGCCGGTACTGTAGCCGTGATGAGGCCCGGAATGATGCGGACTGCTCGAGAGCGAGGGATGATGCGGGTAGGCTGCCGAGTGGCCCGGATGGTGGGGGTTCATACCAGCGGTTAGAGCGCTCGCCAGCTTGACCAATGAGAGGGTGGGCCCGACGAGCCCACCAACAGCTTCCCACGACGAAAAACAAAAGCTCGTGGCCTAACCTAACTGGAAGCTTACTGGGGAGCGGCTCTTTTCGAACCGGCTCGCTTCTTCCGGCTCTCTGCTGATACCTGAAACCAGAAAAAATAACGTTACGAGGGTTGTTTTACGCGGATGTTATGTATTTATGGTCGGCGGCCCGGTCGCGTTCACGGTTAACACGGACCTTTGCAGTAGTTGTAAATAGAGGCAGCAACGTGTTGTAAAGATGGGGTAATTGGTGGAATAACTGTGTTTGACGAGTGTTAAACGTTGGAAGATACGTGAAATTCTTTGCGTAAGATTTGTACAAGTGACGTCAACCGTTAATTGCGTAATAACGACAAATGCTTTTATTCTTCCTCTATTTACCGACGTACGTCTGTTGTAATAAGAATTATGTAATAAAAATGTAAAAATGTAATAAAAAATGTCTGAATGTAATAAAAATTATGTAATCGTTACGAGACAAATTAGACATATTGCAAACGGAGATTGGTATGTTAAGAACAATTGTAAACTGCGAGATTTGTGATTCACAACACTAGGCTACTAGATTCTAGAACGTATTTGATATCGAGCGGTACAGTCGAACTGCGTCTACAGGAAAAATGATCGGAATTCTCGAAACATCCTGCGGATGGTAAAAGTCTAATTACCGCGGGTAGTCAACAGTATCGATCAACAGATTCGATCGGCGAATCGTCCGCGAGGAAGTTCGAGCAGCCTTTGAAACTTATTTCATAAGGGGGACGGCGAGCTGGCGAAAAATCTCGAAAACACACAATATTTAGGCCAGGCGACGACAGTTGCCGAACTGGTCGTAGAAGGCGACCACGATGGCATTACATTCGGCCGCGATGAAACCACGTCGGCTGATATTAATTTCACCCGGCGGCCAGAGTTCCATGCAATTTTATTGGCCTCTTAAGACGACGCGCAACGATTTCATAATGTCTTCTTCCTTCGTCCCCTTCCGCGTCTCTGCCGCGATTCCAATGAAACAGCAGTTCGTAGCAAAACGATCCAAATGCCGGGGGTTCGCGAGGGGAAAACGCAGAAAAGGAGAAGGAGGAGAAACGAGAAAGAGGGATGAGGGACCCTTTTACGACGGTGTAATTCGCGAAAGAGTTCGCCCGCCGAAGGAATATTTAAATTCAATCCGGATGCAACGGTAGTAAAGCATCACGGTCGCTGCAGATGGGAGTGGGGCAGCAAGCTGGAAGGGTCGAAGGGTGGTAAACGTGGCCTTGTTCGCCTCGTCCTGCTTCTCTTTCCTTTGACGCTTTTTCTCATCCCTCCCTGTGCAGTAAGTCTTCGTCCTGCTCGCCCTCGCAGGACCGTGCGATAAAGACGATCGTCGTCGTTGTAACTACAGGCAGCAACGGATGCCGAGACGATTGGCGTAATAGACATTTTACGAGGATCAGCGCCAAAGTTTATTTGCCGATCGAGCTCGCCGTGTAATTACGTATCGAACGATCGATGGATGATTTCAATGTTTCTAGTTTGCACGCACGTTGTTGCGCAATTTACGTTTCTTTCTCGGATTAATGCTTCGAAAAGTCGAGTTAGGTCGAAAATTTCAGGGACATTTTATGAGAGTGGTGTATTAGATCGATTGACAAACGATCTCTAGTATTTTTTTGCTCCAGCTTTTTCTAGTTAGACTTTCCGGTGATCGAGAAGCGTCGTTAATCGACAGAAAGGAAACGTCGAACAGGGTGTAACCTGCGTGGCACGGCTAGATTTCTCGCGGCTGATGTAGGCGTAACAACGTCAAAGATCTAATTTTCCGGGTTATAATTCGAACAGGGTCCAGGGGAAAACAGGGAGCCAGGGAAATCGATAGGAAAGATAATTTCGATCGGGAAGTTGCTCAATGGGAGCACAGCCACCGGAAACGAAGCGTCCGCTACGGCGGCGAACAAAGCCCGCTCTAATTACACCCTCTCCTCCCCTCCACCCTTTATGATCTTTTCCGGCATTCAATCGGATCTTCTCGTTTTCCTCGCCCTTCGCGCGATTTAATCTCGTTAAATTGTCGTCGTCAACACGTAATATAGGCGTTCCTCCGAAAGCGAGCGATTCATCTTCCAACAGTTTCACCACGAGGCCTCGAGAGATCTAACACGGTTCTCGTGGAAGGAAACCAGAGAAGAGAGCGCATGTAACGAAAAATTTTCATTCAACGAGGTATCCGAAAATAATCAGAACAGTTAAAGTTAGAAAAGTTGTATCGCGTACCGATATTGAAAACGATAAAAAAATATTCCCCATCTGCTGATTATCCGACAATTTACAAAGTAAGAACAATTCTCTCCACGGTTTTATCTGAATGCAACTTAGATTTGTTTCTAGCTTCGTGTCTGAATCATCTCGCGCCGGCAAACGAATTTTCTCCTGCCGTGGAAGGAAGCTCACGCTTGCCACGAAGCCTCGTTAATCCGAGAAAAACGTTCGGCCGAACAATGGCCGTTCGATTGGTTATCAAACAGCCTCGTTAACGTCGGATTATCCGACGCGGCCGGTGAATAGGAGGACTAATTACATTAAGAGGCGACGAGTCGAAGAATAAGAGAGAGGGCAGAAGGAAGAGAGAGCAGGATCGTCTGGTGACGATGGCGATGAAATGCAAATGCTTGGTGAAATTTTGGTGGAGGCGGCGGCGGCCGAGGCACGGTATTAGAATTCATAAAACGAGCTGACCTGTCCCTTCGTTAAGGGCCGTGAAACCGGCGTGTGACCTGCTCGACACGCCCTCCTTAATTAACAATAATCGTCCTTCCTGGTAGCTCAGCGGGTGTCGCTTCGGGACACGATCGCCGACCTATACGAAACTGTTCTGTCTTTTTGTAACCGGCCCCGCGTAACGAGTGCCTTTTCTTCTCTTCTCGGGTCGTGCCACGTCGTCCTATTTCGCCGGGTCCCTCGCATTAAGGATATAACGGTGCCCGATTCCTGACCGTTTTTCGGCAGGAAACTGCGCGCCCGACCAACTTGCCACGCTCCCAGGTATATCCACACAGTGTGTGACTACGCTTCTCCGTGGAATATCCAATTTACCCTCCGACGATTTATTTTCACTTTGGCTCGTTTAACCTTCGTCGGCAGCCACTCTGTCGATCCGATTCTTCGATTCGGCAATGCTCGATGTGACGCGAGTATCGCGAGCCGCGCGGCAAATGAAAAGTATGGTTGTTCACGACTTCAGCGTGAGGCTGATTTCAATTTCGTAGGGAACGTGACGTGTAATCACGCTACTCCTCTACTACGATTGCGCATGTAATATACGCGATTGCAAGATGTAATATTTAGAACGTCAGCGTACTGTATCACGTGTAATAACTGTGCGGAAAATAATCGAGGAGCGACTCGAACGTGGCTCGAAGAAGGAGAGAGAATTATTATACCTATTCCTTGCGTTAATTACAGTCTATCGTGACTCTTATTACAAATACCGCACCGTCAATTAGAAAAAAAAAGCTACTTGGAAACGAGGCGGAATCGATCTATATCTTGGACCCTTTGTACTCGAAGCCTCGAGGGGGGGATAATTGCAAGTTCCATTTCAAACGAACTACCTGATACAGTCCCTTCTCTGACAAGCCTGCGAAGAATCAGCAGTAGACAAGGTTGAGCGTAACGTGAATCGAAATTTTATCACTGACATCCCAACTTCTTCAGCTTCCTTGTTGAAGATGCGCATAAGAGGTTTCCATCCCTTGGTTTCATTCGATCGTACGTGCTCAGTATTTTGCATTAATTGAAATCACCGCCGACTTCGAGAAAAGGACAAAACGTAACTGGAGTAAGATATGAAATAAGGAACATAGAGATATAAGAATATTGTTGCTAGAATGGAAATTGGGCCTGATTTTAGGCTATAGTTTCGAGAGTACAAACTGACCAGATAAATTAGACCTAATTTTGGCATAATTCCAAAGATTTTTCGTGACCGACGTCGATATTGCGAAGGGATGAAGGGCCTCAAATATTACCTATAAATATTTATTAATTTTCGAGATATTAATAAAATCTTTCGGCACATACAACAGTCTCCGTTATAATAGGCATCGTTGATGACATGTCAGGTCACAATGGCAATATCTACATGAGGTGTTTCATTTACAATTAATGTGGTTAAATCTTATTTTCGAGTACCAACTTTTTCTTTTTTTTAAATTACTCGCTGTAAAAATAGAAATTAAGTTTGGATTCGTGCTACATACTTCACTGACCACCGGAATTTGGAAGGATCAAAATCCTTGTTCAAAATATTAATTAATAAATATTGATTCATATATTGACAAATAAAGTGATACTCCTCTACTTTGAGCACAATATGTGTGTTTAAATAAGTGATGAAATTTAATGTTGAAATTTCCCATCATGCACCATCCAGTCTGAATCCATGGAATTGCAATAAATGATTTTACGTGGGACACTCTATACATATTACAGTCACCGATTAGAATTACTATAGCGAGGACTATGTATTAATATTAACATCTCAGAAATATTTGGAATCTTCCTTTATTCGTTCAAAATTTCATGTCAATTCGCCACCGGGGGTCATCCGGAACTTCATCCCTAATTTTTATTAGAAACTCGTCGTCGATCAGAAAATATCGATCATTTTCTAATAACTAGACAATAACAATTCCGAATCTTTACTCTTTGGAAACTACTGTGTCAAACTTTCATTATAATTTTTATAACGTTATCTTGCAAAGTAGTCATTCTTAAAACCAGTCAAACATCTCTTACTATTCAAAAAAGAAAAAAAAATATATATATATATATATATATATATATATATATATATATATATATATATATATATATATATATATATATATATATATATATATATATATATATATAGCGGAAACCACCTGATCGTTACCAGTTATCGGTTCTTCACGAAACAGAAGAACTTCCTTTTCGCGCCTATTAAAACGAACTAGAAAGCAATGAAAGAACGGACGCAAAAGATGAACGAGAAAAAAAGAAAAAGAAGACGAAGGAAAAAGGAAAAGAATACGAAAAAGAGCGAGAAAGTCGAAGACGAACGACGACGCGACCGAACGAAGCATTTTTGCCGGATTTAATTATACGGACGTTTGAAGATCTCCCGGGGCCCGCAATATTTACCAGCCAATGTGTACTGGCAAGGAAATTAAATTCAGAGCAAGACATCGAAGGAATCGTGCGTCCCGTTGCGCCGCCACCTGCCAGCTTCTTTATCTGCCTCTTCCTCTTCCTTCGTCACGTGCACCCCTCTCTTCCGTTTCTTCCACCGTTAAAACCTTTCCCCGTTTTCGCGTCCAATTAAACCTCGCGTTACGTGCGTTACGCGCTAATTTCACTCTTAATTGTTAACCGTTAATTATTAATTACCTGGTCGGTTTATCGGCTCGTCTGGACAACGGGCTTTCAATGCGGCCGATTCTCGACGGATAAAATCGAAATTCAGAATCGCGCTTAAACGACGAACAATGTATTAATTCAGACATGTCTGAATTTCCTTTCGCGTTTACGCACTGTAACATTATCGTGATGTGAGGGTATCAAATAGATTGGAAAATATTGAACAGTATATAAAAAATCGCGAGACATAAAATTATGAAATTTTTCTTTTGTTTAAAGTAGTAGAAGCAATATTAATTAAATTAAAACATGTTAAGCAGCGTGAAGAACGATATTACAGAATTCTCTTTCGAAACGATTACAGACATACGTACATGTAATTCTCGACGGAAGAAAGGAGTTAGAATACCATTGACAATGTAATTAACTTTATTCCTGCTGGGAACGCAAATATTTTTGGTAAGTATCGGACAATTTCAATCGCGCGAACCTTTGTTGCGAAATAATTGGAAAGCTATTAAGTACAATTGGTCGAAGGAAGAAAAGGAAAGAAAAGAGGACCAAAAAAAAGAGAGAGAGAGAGAAAGAGAAAGGAAGAACGAAAAGGCAAAAAACGATTGAGATACGGGACTGATGCAATGGTTACGCAGATTGTTGCAACGTGACGGCGCTATTAATTGCGAAGAAACGCGCTCGCACAGACAATACGATCGTACGTTCAATCTGTTCCAATTAGTTGCAAGCTTTGTTCATTACGTTCATTACGTTCTACGATTATTCGGCCGGATAAAGGCGAGACGGTGACTTACGTTCCAGTTAACGAAGGTCAATGCAGAGCCAGCCTGGGCCAAAGAAGCAACGTGCGTTGAATCGAACGCAGCAACTTTCGTTTCACGCTTCCCTCAAGATACAAGTCCTTTCAGCAATTCATGTATGCACCAAATTATTTTCCAAAATGGCAAATTTTGGAAAATAAAGAACTTCAAGAGTTTAAAGGATTTCGAAGAACTTTTTTCTAGCCAAGGAAACGAGGTTAATATGTTTCTTGCTTTCCTCGATACAACCCCTTTCAAGAATACAAGTTGCAAGTTACGTAAAAATTTAAAAAAAAAAGAAAGGATTTTAAGAATGTAAAGAATTTTTCTGATCAAGAAATCGCGGTCAACCTTCGTCTTCTACTTCCCTTCAAAAATTATACATAACTTGTAATTGCAAGTTGTAAATATTACGCGAAGAAAAGAATTAAGAAAAAAGAAACTGACTGCAAGTAAATCGCAAGCAAAGTAAGTCGACGTTGTTGACCTAGACTTTTCAAATCGGGTCCCGAGCCGTACCTTGAATTAATAATAAAATTTATTCCCAACTGGTGGAAAACAAATTACGAATTATGTGTCTTTCTATATGGATAATTTATGTCATCCGTACTGGAATTTGTAATCGAGGTTACAAAGATTTACAGGCCGGTCTCTCTGCCTGCTCACCACACGTTCGAAATTATTTTCAGAAATTATATACCGCCTTTGAAAATGTCTCAATGAATCTGATTCCTGGTTTTATATTTAGACGTGACTTGCACGTCGTCGTAACGCGGTTTCATTGTCAGCGACTGTCGCAAGAGTATCGCAAAACGGCGCAGCCAATTCGATACTCTAATTCTCCATTATAGTTCAACGGGAAACCGATCGAGACTCGCCTCGTTGCCGATCTTTTCTCATTCTCGTGGAAAAATACTTCTACAGATTCTACCAAATAATCACGTAGCCTACGCGCCACTGAAATTACACAGCGGCCGCCGACAGCAACATGTTCATTTGGATTCGATGGGATCGTGCTGCCTCTATACTTAAACTCCAAGTCCAAGTGCGTATTAGTCGAATTCTGGCCGATCGAAGCCACATCTCTAAACGTTAGGGCGTACATCGTTTCCCGTCCCGGCGAAATATTTTCAACTAATTGAGGCCCTGCGAGAGCTACGTTTCCAAGCTATCGTTGTTCCTTTTCCCCTCCATTCTCTTCTGGGCTTCTTCAGATGATGAAAACGGACAATCATAAGCGATTTTTTTTTTTTGTTAATATACTAGTCTAATCGACACCCGTTGTATCACGCAATTAATCGAAATTCTAGGCCTCGCGAGCACGATTAAATTCCATCGATCGACGATCATTAGCTGTAGAAAAAACGGTTGTAAAGAGTTGTCGATTATATCTCCCTAAAATCGTTTCCATCCGAAAATTCTCACCCTCCGAAACGATACGATAAGGTGGAAGAGTCTCGACAACTTGAAAGATCAACTCTCGCCTCTGCTCGGAACGATCGTACTTGCGTGTTACGAAACTAATTATTATTTTATCTTAATCTTTTTACTAAAAGATCCTTTGCTTTTGCAATTGCTAAAAATATGCAAATATAATATTACACGTATCTTGTTCATTTTTGTCATATCGTTTTCCAATCAAATATCTATAACATGTTTGAAGTTGGACTTAGTATTTATACTTATATTGATTTATATTAAGACTGGATTTGATTAAGCTAAGCTGGATAGATTTTATTTCTTTTTTTTCTTTTGATTAAGCTAAGCTGGATAGATTCTATTTTTTTTCTTTTTTTTAGCAAAATTTCTAAAGCCTCTCAAAGTATTGTGGTACATTATCATTGTCATTATATTCAAATTGAATTTCATTTGAATTATATATTTTTATCAAAATCACTATATCCTGATGTTACAAGAGTTTCTCTTATCATAGCATATCTGCCACTATTGCTGGCAATTTTTTTGTCAATGCAGTTGCATTTCTCATTTTTTCAATACTCTCTTGTTCTTGGCGACATCAAAATTCCACTGTATACAACGTCGCAAACTTGATCTGCACACACAGGTTTTACCACTCTTACGATATTTTTAGATTTTTAATATTAACGCCTTCAGTTTCAAACAAATTGGAATCCCTTAATTCCAATATGTTACAATTATAGAGTCAAAAGTTACGTGATTCTAGTTCGAAACGAGAGTATTTCCCGCCATTCTGAGTAGCAACACTTCTGCCCGATACTTCTGACTGTTAGCAGCAAAAAAAAGAAGAGGCAGAAGGAAGATTCATCCTTCAAGGAACGATGTTTGACGAAAATCGCGAGACGCAGGATTTGTTTACGACCTCTGAACCGGCGAGCCCTCGAAATTCGATCGGCCGCGGAAACACGACGGCCGAGCGATAACAAGATGATAACGAGGGAATACACCGGTAATTACCGGAATGATAATGACGAGGAGAACGACGACAACAACGGCGACATCAATGAGAGAGACAGAGAGAGAGAGAGAGAGAGGGTGAGTGGCGGATGAGAGAAGGACGAACGCAAACGTTTCGAACGAACCCGGTGGGGGGAGGGGAGGGGGGTAGCGAGAGAGAGAGAGAGAGAGAAAGGAGAAGGAGGAGCAGAGAGCAGGAACAAGAGAAGGGAGAGGACGATCAGCTGCGATAGGGATAATTAACGATCGCAATCGTACGAAAATGAGGACAGGGCGAGTGCGACGACGACGATAACGAGCGGTCCAGCGATCTTATTAGCGATAAGCGACGATAACGAGGACGCCTCGTTCCATACAATAACGACGCCGTTCCGATGCTTGTAGTGGACGACGAAAAGAATCCTTGCTACCTCGAGAGGAGCCGCGGGGGTGAGTGGTCGATCGGCAGCCCAAGTCGATCCGCGTGCCATTACTATGCCTCCATTAGATCCTTGGAAAAATGCGAATCCAGGCTCGCGTCCAATCTCGAATGAAATAGAGGAAGGAAAGAGACACTTACGAGAGAGTCGGAGACGAGGTGATGGAATCGACTAATAGAGAAATGACAATTGAGAGATGATTCAAGCTGATATTCGATGGATGCTCCACAAGCTCGTTATTTATGGTTATTTATCATCATTCCAGGCAGAGCGTGAGTGTACAAACTGTACAAATGACAATGAAAAATTGTCAGCAATTCGACAACTTTAAAGTGTGAAACCTGTACTTTNGTTTTTTTTTTTTTTTTTTTTTTTTGCATAATGTAGCAGTCGAGAACGTGAATAAAAACATTACAAAATCTTTTCACAACTACATCTACCATCATTTTAAAGATCGAAGCAAACACGATTTAGAACGATTACGTACGATTCCTTTTTTCTTTTTCATTATTTCTATGGAACTTCAAACAAAGTTAGATATTTGAGTTTCAATTAGATTTCTTGAATTTTTATCTCTTACAAAATACGATAAAATGGTGGGGAAAATATTGTACAATAGATTTTAAAGGGTCGTTGTAAAGAGAAAAGTTTCAATCTTCAAGGTCGTGATGGATTTAACCATGTTTTTACACGCGTTTGAATTTTGACAATTTTCGAGAAGAAAAAGGAATCCTCATTTATCCACTCTCTACGTAATGTAAAATCATCTTTGAAAACACACACACACACGCACGCACGAACTCACGACTGGCAAAATAAAAGTTTCACGCTTTAAAATGAGCTCAAGTCGAGATCGTTACGCGACATTTTTTTATAAAGTTACATCAGTTGAAATTGTCATTGGTACAATTAAGCTCTTAACCGTCATAAGACAGAACATAGAACTCATTACATCTCACAAATGACAAGGGCATATTTTTATATAAATACAACCAACTCCTAAAGTATTGCAGTATCATTTAAATGGCAAAGAAAAATCAGAGGAAGACGGTGTCTCATTTCCCCGAAGGAGGGATCTAAATCAGCCGATCGCGGCGTCGCAAGAAAATGGTCCGCGAGGCCACAAAGGCGAACGATCGCGGTCGAAACAACGCGTCCACCGCGAGGCACACGATCATTTCAAAGTTGTTGCATTCAATGCATAGCGGGGTCCCAGGCGATCGGGGAAGCTTTCTTCCGCCGTCAGGATTCCTACATAATTGCATACCGGGAACGTGGACCCTCTCTTTTCCCCCTCTTTCTCTCTCTACCTCTTTTCGGGCATTCTCCGTTTCGTTGTTGGTCTTTTCGTTCCACGCGTTTGTCCGCGTGCGCGCACAGGCTGTCCCGAGGGCATACGGTTCGTCGAAAAAAAAAGAGAAAAAGAAAAAAAAAAGATCCGTAGGAGTGTACACCTTTTCATTTGACCGCTCTCATAGGCAGAGTATACCTATATAATAGGTGGGCCGTGCGCGGCAAAACAGGGGAGCCCCGAGTTCGCCCCGGCCCACGGACGCTGCATCTAATTACTATAATCGTCCCCCCCCNTCTACTCTTGCGCGGCTTTCTCTGTAACAGTTCGAATATTTAATGTCCAATTTTCGAAGCGCGCAATAAAATATTATTTAGAATAAATCTTAGTAAGTGCTAGTAAGTGCAGTTTGCCAATGTTTAAGAGAAAAGACAGTTAGAAAATTCAAAGTGAGACCTATTAAGAAACAGAGGGAAATAAATCAGCAAACGAGCACATCGTTGTTCTGCACTGAAATCAACTAACTCAGCTTCACCTTCAGAAGCTGAACCAGAAAGATTGAAACTTCGCAAGATTGAAACCTACGGCAACCCACGTTCATCGCGCGTTGCTTACGTAACCGGCGCGAAACGGCGAGAGAAACTTTTTCTTTAAATCAATTTGAACGCGGTAGGCAGCTCGTGGAACCCACGTGTTCGGTCAGTTCGATGGTTTCCCTTTCTCTCGGTCGGTTCTAATTGAGACTGGCGGCAGGTAACGATAGGAGAAAGAAACCCGGCAGAGATGCACAAGAATGAAGAGGTAAACGGGACGAAAATGGGCAAACAAGGAGCGCGCCTTAGTTCGACGCTCGTTGCCAGCGATGACTAGCAGATACGGGATGTATCAGCTCTGTCCTCGCTGGGTAGACCTGTCTAGGGAGGATAGTCACCGGACAAACGAGCGCCACGGATACCACGAGCAATCATTATAGCGACGACGAGCGGACTGGCGAGGGATGAGAGATCACGATCGAGCTTCGAACGCATTCTCCCAGACTGTAATTGATATTTAGAAACTGTTTTCGATTGATAGGACTAAGTCTGATCACTTGATAATTGAGTACAAAAATCGTTTCTATAACGGCGTGAAATTCAAAGAAACTGAATTACCATTTTAATCCTTTTCGAATTAAACGATTACTTTGACCATTAATCAGCCGAGCACTCGAGAGCACAGCAAGATCTCTGAAATTTATAAATCGAACAAAACGAATCTCCGAGTTACACCGAATTTCACCAAAATCAGTAAAACAGGTTTCTCATTCGCGAAAAGGGGAGACGTCGGTGAAATCTACCCAGGGGGAGGGATCGTTTGCTTTCATTTAGCGCGGCGTCGATGTTTTCCCGGCCGTGCGTAAATAGTCATATCTAACATTTATCAGGCGACACGGCCCGGTTCTAGTCTCGTCAAGATCCATTTGCGGGCCAGGATGCACAGGAGCATTACCGTGTCGTGATGTCAAATACTAACGGCGGAGAAGCGAGTGGTGTCATTACCGGACCTCATAGCAGGCCGGTCGCATCTCGCTACCCCCATCCCCGGGCCATGTCCGGCCACCCCCGTGGCCGTATTTCTCCGTTGCGGAACACAGAGCAGCGAACACAGAGCAGCAAACAGGTTGATAGATCTTGATGGAGCACCAAAGCCCTCGGCCACCGGCTCTATGCTAAATACTGCCGTCGCAATTAGACGTGTGATTCAATTATGCGGGAAATAAATGGCTCCGAATACGGGTGGCGAACGTTGCGGCACGTTCTTTCGGAAATTCTACGTGGATTTGTGACGGAGAACAGTCGACAACACCTTCGCGATCGAAATTTTTTTTTTTTTTCAAAATTTCTCCCCGTCGATCTACGGCCAGAATTAGAGATTCTTTGAGAATTTTAGAGTCTTTTTTTTCCTTTTTTTTTTAGATCTTGTAGAGATTTCTGCGCGCGAATGCGCTATCCCGGTACGGGGCAATCATAACGCAGACGCGCTTAAATTTTACTCATAAATCTAGTAATATAAAATAAAAGAGAAATCGGTAACCATAGAGATAACAGATATATTCTGCTGTTAACCAATGTTAAAAATGCGAGATTTAACGGATGACTAAAGTCACCGTCAGTGCAGAGCGAGCGTTGGGTGACTATAGTCACCGTTAGTAGCGAAAAAGTTAATAAGACTGCATTAAAATTTGCGACGAACGCGTCGCGCGAAGAAGACACGTATGGCCACGAACCAGCCGTATGTATGTATTCATGAAATTTCACGATGTTGTTGCGTTTCAAACATGAATGAACGAGAACTTACCGAGTCGGGAGGCTCAGTCGATTCGACACACGCGAATCCCGCGATCCCTTATTTCCCAGCCATCTAAGTCACGTGGAGCAGTCGAAAAATTCGCTGGTGCTTGCATATGGAGGATAAGAAAGGTAGATTCAGGACCTAAAGAGAATAGAACATAACCTATATGAGGACAGGTCTGGCAACGTTGTTTCCTATACTACTACGTTTAACGCAATTAATATTTCCCCGCTTAATCGACAACTATTATCCCCCAAGATTTTAGCGAACCACTTTGGAAATCCCCACGCGACCCTGAAAATTCTCAGCATCAACCCCAACATGCATCCGCAAAGTGCATACTCCTAACCGAGCGTTAATTCGCGTAGCGAAGATGTACTACACGGCTCTCTGGGTAGTACGCGCGTAAGAGCGTGGCCACGAGGATCGTGATTGGCGTTGGGGATCGCTTAGAGACGGGGCGAAAGCGAATGACGAGTGAAAGATGGAAAAAGAAAGCGTGGAGAACGTAGAGGCAGAGAGACAGAGTGAGAGAGAGAGAAAAAGAAAGGGAGGAAAAAAGGCAAGGGAAGAGCGTCTGAGGAAGAGGAGGAGGAGGAGGAGGAGGAGGANAAGTTTGATTATCCGAAAAACCGCTCGTTCGGATGGATTTGTCTCCCAATTAGTTCGGATAATTGACGTCCCACCGTAGTTGAACGGAACAGAATTTCAATTCTGTCTACGCGACAGACGGTGCGCGTTAAAATGAGCAAAGCTTCAACATCTTGAGGAAACATTCGTAATTCCGTAATCTCAGCTGATTCTACCAAAAGTTGCGACGTTTATTCTACGATTCGCCGTCGATCGCGAGACTCGATCGGCAGAAAATGAATCGACCACGAACGAAGGATAAAAGATTCTCCGAGGAAATCGAGAGAATTCGTTGACCGCGGGGAGTGAATCGTGCTTTCCAAAGAGAGACAGAGAGAGAGAGAGAGAGAGAGAGAGAGAGAACCTGGGGAATCGACAGGGCGGATTAATTCGAAAATGAACCTCGTAAAGGTTAAAGTGCTTAACGAAGTTCGGTATCAATGTAGCCCGTTAGCTAAGTGCGCGGCTGCCACGCTGTTTTCGAGATCAAAGGGTTAATTAAACGCTTTCTTTACAGGGGCCCCGTTGTTGCTCGCAACCTCACCTGCTAAATCTGTTTTGTGAAGTCCCAACGGCGATACTGAAGTACACCCTGCCCTCCTTCTTCCTTCCCTCCCCCTCCTCCTTGCCACCCCTGTCGATAGGTCGTGCACGTGCGGCTTTAGACTACGTTCACACGCGATAGTCTCGCCTCTAATTGGACCCTCGGTCGGATCGAACGTAAGTCGCTTGGAAATTGAATTTTTTCCACCTCCCCCGCGCTCGTTTCATTTTCTTTTCATTTTCCAAAAGAAAGCGAACGAAAGCGGAAGACAACGAAGCAGAGTCGATACTCGCCGAGTGAATATTATCTTTGGCCTTGCGAATCCTCTGTCTCGGTTTTATCTTTCCGCCGACGGCGAAAAATTGTCGGTAATTCAAACTGATGCGTGTAACTTTGTAAAGGAAGATCGAAGATTTTTTTTTTTCTCGCAGCTGGATCTACCGTCAGTTTGAAGTTTGATGTCTCTCCTTCCACGACGATTACTTAAAATCTGTCGTACGATTTTTCTTTTTTTCTTTCTTTCACCATTTCGTTGAACGACAAAGAAATCGTAGCATTTTCGTCATCTGACTCCAATGTTCAAAGCGCAATAAAGTCACAGACAGTAAGTTTTAAAGAGTGAAGTTGTAAGGAGGAGGTTTCGATTTTCAAGACCATAGCAGAAAGAATTTTCCAGTGTCTTTAATTTTCACGCCTTTTTTGAATTTAAAACCATTTTCGAAGAAACGAACTCGCGACTGTCGAAAGTGGAGGATAGGGAAAACGCTTTACGACAAAACGAAATGGATCTTCCCTCATATCATTGTGAATCATCGATCAAAGTTTTTCACCGTCAATTCGATAGTTATGAATTTGTATCCTTCGCGTTTCTATATGAATTTTTCTACGATAATCAACCGTTTCTCGCGCTTATTTAAAAATTCAAGTCCCATTAGGGCAAGGTTCACATTCATAATAAGTCCCGGTCGACAAGGCGCCCTATTATTATTACACGGAGAGTTCGGAAGCCAATCAGAGTCTTTCATTAAAGATGACATATGCCGCGCAAATACCCTCTCGTTGTGAAAACCTTCGACGTATGGAACAATTCGGTCGTTATATTATAACGACTAAGTTAATGATTATATTATGACTAAACTGCGCCTGTGCTTTGACGATGAAATTATGTTTGCACGACGCGAGTCATTTTTAATGAAACACTGCCTGTACACTAATTGGTTTATGAACTCTCTATACCCATATATATATGTGTGTGCTTCTCTCGTAATTATCACAACAGTTGTCAATGTTTTTATCATATTTCTGACAAAAAATTGACTACCGAAGGATCGTATTAGGAATATCGTTGAGATTCGACGCGCAATCGTGTCGAAAGTTAGCGGGATAACAACGAGTAGGAGACTGAAACGACGACTATGGAAAAGTAACGCAACGTGCACGTTAAAACCGTGCCGCGATGATGACGATAACGATAATAAAGAGTAGTGCCCGGCGTAAAGCGCGAAACGAAACACCCTCGTGGGGTGCGGCGTTGCGAGGGTGTCGCGGATAAAACAAACGAAGGGAAAAGAAAAAAAGAGAAAGGGAACACACGAGTTTTCGAGTCGTCTCACAATATTTGCCACGCGTGAGGTAATTGAGAGACGATTTGTAGACACTGGGAAATAATAATTGCAAAAGGAACAATTATCTTTGCAGGAACTGCCTTTCAGAATTCGCGAATTCACACTTTAATTGCGAAAATTACGTAATCCATAATGAAAATCTAAATGTTTCATCGCGAGACAACTCTAGTAGAAAATTACATTTACATTTACACGTATTTATATTTATTTATTATGCGTTGTTATACTACGTTATATTTATTTACTTTCCGTTTATTTATATAAAACGTATTTGCATTAATTTCATATTTGTACGTATATTAAAACAAATTCCAACGCGAGCTTCCGTCCCAGGTGTACTGCTTCCAAAAAACCCTTTCCACTTCTAGTTTTCACGATTATCCTCCTCGCTCTCTTTTACAACTCCAGATCCAGAACAGACGATCTAACGTTGAAAACCGTCACGGATTAAAAACACCATCAGGGAAAATCATCGACACCCGGTCAGCGGTCGTCGTTACCTCTGGCGATCGTTTTTTAAATCGCGTGGAACACGCGAGTCTCTGCTGCGCTTACCTCGCGAATTACCCCAATTTCGCCCGGCCCTCGACGGTGCAACCCCTTTTTTACGATCGACTTAACGATAATACGCGTCAGACGATGCGGCAGCGCGCGTATATCGACACATACACAACACACACACACGCACACACGGGAGCATCGCGGCGCGAAATCGTTCTTTCTGTTGTCGCCGCAAGTGCTTGATAACAGCCGGAGGATAATGATACACGTAACCATTCGCGATATCGCATTACGCGGTGTCGCCGCATTGTTTTCCCGCGCGTTTCGATCTAGTCTTTCGCCACCGAATGGCCCAGACGTTGGTGGTGTTTCGCCACCCCTCTTTGTAACCTCGTTGCTTTTCACCACGCTTATTTCACGTTTTACGATCTCGTCAACGTTTCTTAACGTCGGCTAATTTCAAAGTCATTGCCCTTAGAAACAGCCTTTATCGAGCTTAAGTTTGTGTTTCGACGATACCTTTCATCGTATTGTATTTGCAACGATGCTTTTTCCGTTTGGAATCATTGACACTTTATCAGTGGCTTTTCAAGGGAAAAGAACACTCCGCTGTTTGCTTTTAAGCAATCTCAAAGGACGTCGACAAACGACGTTGTAACGTTCGGTAATGAAGGCTTACTTGTTGGGATTAGCAGGACGGATCGAGAGCTAAAGCTACGTTGTTCATCACTGTGATAGTTTTCTAGGGGGAAGGGGCAGATTGAGTCTCTGAGAGAGAGAGAGAGAGAGAGAGAGAAGCGGCACACCTGGAGTAGAGCACATCCTCGCCCAAAGAAAGCCTGTCACGGTCTTTAAGAGCGTTATTCGACGTTTTTCGAGGTTTTTAGCCTCGGAAGGAATTCACACAGCGCGCCGGTCAGGCCACCGGTTGTCAGCGATCGTTTGCCTCAAATTCACCGCGTTCCCTTTTCAATGCCCGATGAGAGCGGCCCGATTGTCAAGACTCACCGGACTGTGAAAGACACGGGGCGATATCCCCATATTCCATGGGAATCTCATTCAGGGTCCCGATCGCCTACCGATCGCCGTGCTCGTCTCTCGTCTCATTCGAATAAGATCGAATAAATGGCTTCGTTAATTCTCAAAAAAAGCCCGCCCCTCTGCCACGCCATGGAAAGTTTCCCTCGTTCGTAATCTTCGAAACATTCGTCGTCGATTTTAATCCACCGAATATTAGAAAGTTGGTTTTAGCGCGGTGTGGAATGACCGAGCAGCTCGGGGCAACGAGGAACGAGGCAGGGCGGAAAATCGGACGGAACGGGGACAACGGATAGGTGAAACGCGACATGGAGCCACAGCTAGACGATTCTGCTTGTCCCTGGGACGGAAGTGACGTCGCAGGCACCGACGGAAATTCGTAGTGGAAATTCCGATGGGTTCGAGAGGTCGAGGAAGGGAGAGAAGAGGGCAACAATCAGGGTAGACCCGGCATTACGTCCCATTCATCCCCTGCCGCCGCCCCTTACCACTCTCGAACCGTATTTGGCTGACAATTCTTCATTTGCGTGCAGCAAACTCTACGAGCGCGCCGCGGCATAGCGAAAGGTTTAAACGGCTCGCAAAAGCCGGCTAAATTCGACTCCAATTTGCCGGCTCATTCGTGCAACGATCGGAAACAAAATGCCTCGACCGTTCGTTCTTTTTTCCCCTCTTTCTCTCTCTCTCTCTCTCTCTCTCGCTCTTTCTTTCTCTCTTTTTTAGCTGCGAACACAGAGCCGCAACGGTTCCGCTGACCGAACCCCCCGTGGCCTATCGATACGCGCCTTTTCAAATCAACTCGCATTGTCTTCCACGCGAATTTTTGATGCCAACTCTCGTCCCAGCTACGTTAGTTTTTTTTTTCTTTTTTCTTTTTTCTTTCAATCCCTCCTCCACTTGTCTTAGGCTACAGTTGCAACGGATGACGAACTATCATTCTTACGAATCACACGTCGGAACAATCGTACGTAGATTCCTACAAGTGTATTGTTCTTTGATCTTCGAACATTCCATTCTTCGAAACGACAATACTCCAGCGTCAGATGCATTTATACATCCCAACAGAATAGAGAGTCTCAACGTTCCAAAATCGCGCAAAAGGAAACAGGAACATACGTCGTCAAGTTAAAAACCATTTTGAGACCACTGATTATAGGAAATCGCATCTCCATGAAACAATTCCACACTCTAAAAAAAAATTTCTTGATAATAATCAAACATGACATGTTTCTTAACGAAATCAAGCTGTTTGATCACTTAGGTTTAGGTTTAGGTTAGATACTAGGTATTAAATTAGGTATTAGTGAGGTTTAATCGACGAATACACTTTTGATTTTCGTCTGATAGATTTCAATGTAAGCGGTCAATAAGAAGGCAAAGTTTCATTTGTCTTTTACCAAGCTCAGAAACATTCCTACCATTTAGGTTAAGTTTAGTTTAAGTATTAATAATCACTGAGTATACTTTTGGTTATCACAGATATGCGACAGATTTCATCAATCTAACAAGCAAAAGCGACCAAGTGAAGCGCAATAGTTTCGTTGGTTCGTTTTTTGGCAGCTCGCTTCTTTCGCCAGGCTCAGAGACATTGCTACCATTTAGGTTAGGTTTAGCTTAGGTATTAAACTAGGTATCAACGGAATTTAATCGACGAATGTACTTCTGGTTGTCACAGATTTCATCAATCTAACAAGTAAAAGCGACCAAATGAAGTGCAATAGTTTCGTTGGTTCATCTTTTGGCAACTCGCTTCTTTCGCCAGGCTCAGAGACATTGCTACAACAGGGTCAGGCGGGCATTTCGTATGGCACAGTTAGGTGTACATACATCGACGTCACTCACCGGCAGTATTGTCAGAAGCTGACTAGCCTACCATCCGGGAATACGAAATTCAGCGGTGGCACGGCCGCGATATTCCCGTCGCCCACGACTTTTACGCGCGTGCAATCTCTGAGGACGGCGTGACGCGGTGGCCAAATATTTCCTTTTCCTCGGGCCACCTTGTTTCCCCTGACTCTATTCATCAGACGTCGCGATTGTTTCTTACCGAATCGACCGGCAGACAGTCTCGTCGAACGTCGTCAGCCGGACAAATGTATTCAGTCAGCCGGCTTTCTTTATTTCTTCTTTTGTTCCGGCTGCTTCCCCTCCCTCCCTATCTCCTCGTTTGCCCCGTGCACGGCTCGATTTAGCGCGGAATTTTAACCAGGCAAGTGTGAAACGTTCGAAATGTTCCTGCCTCGTCGAATTACGCCTCTCGGCGCGAGGAATCGCGGTCTTTGTTTCGGTCTAAACAACGATTTCCTTTCGGGCAGGGAAAAGAATAAATTTTTAAGAAACTTTCGTGCAAATCTAAAATTGTTCCAGTTTGAAGAGAACGCTACGTACGAGTAATCTTATTTTAGTTTCGACTTTTAGTATCGCGAATTTTTCTCGAATATTAAGTCTTGGCGAGCTTGAGAAATCGAAACTCCATGTATCGTAGTACGAGAAAACGTCACTCACCCTTATGTTCCGAAGAATCGTCGTCGAGGCGACTCAAGCCTTGGTTTTCATTCGTAGGTGCATGTTGGTTAGCCGCGTGATTTCTGAAACGAGAGACAGAAGGCAAGGTTGAGTGGAAATGATCTTTCGAACACGTGGAAAAATAGGAAAATGGGGAACGGCGATGGTCGTTTCGCGGCACGCCCTCGTAAAGCTCGGGAGCTCAACTCGCTCATTTGCGGGAACTTTCTTGCGGCAGCTAAGTTCGATGGTTAACTTACGAAAAGTGGAATTACAGAATAACGCGCACGTAACAAGCCGCATCGCGATCGAATTTAAATTTCCCCAACTTACGATACGAAGTCTTTGCCCCCCCCCCCCCCCTCCCGTCTGGTATCTCGGATCCTCTTAATGTTATTTAATGGGAGAGTACGAAGCTGCAGACGATGTCGCGATTAATCGGTAACCCGCAACTTCCTCCGCCACAATACCGGCGTCGTTTTTGTATTTCGCTAAAACTAAGTAAGTTTGAAGTATTCTTCTCCGAACGTCCCTTCTTAGAACGTCTTGTTATCTATCGAGGTAACTCAATTCTTCCTCTTGCCGGCCCCTCCCCTTCCCTGCCCGCCCGGGAAATGAAATTACACGTACATAGCGGAGCAGAAATTTGTTCTAGATTTACCAACTTAGAATTTTTCGTCCCGTGGCGAGGTGAATTAAGTCGAGGGACTTAAGAAGGATCGTTACTTTTTCAAACGCAAAACTCTTGCTTCTACAGCGGAATCTTCAATTATCCGAATTATACTCGTCACGCAATTTGCTAATTGAAAACTAATTTACTTGCTTTATCATTCCGAGATTAACTGAAATTCCAAATATTAATAAAAGTCCATCCAAGTTTCGCTACGATGTATCGTGTTACTTCGTTACGAAGAAGAAAAATTGTAACTCCCTCGTCGTTGCTGCCTCTAGCGGCTTCTGTTATTCAAAATGTTGTGATACTTGGAATGAAAAGGAAAAACGAAAGAAGAAGAAAAAGACATAGAAAGGAAAGAGAAAGAGAGGGAAACTTTGTGGACAAGATGGAAGCGTTTCGCGTGATAGATGGAGCATCTGGCAACATCACGGCTAAAAAATGGTCTGTATAAATACAATAATTACACGGGGCCGGTGCCGGCCAACGAGATACGCTCGGTTTTTTATTACGCCATAGTTTAAATGGTTCCCGAGGAAAATCAAATTTAAACGTCTTCCACGCGATACAGCGAGGAAGGAGATTTAAATAGCGGCGAGTTGAATAAGCACGCTCGACCCGGCACCGCTAATTAAATTCCAACGCAAAGAATTAACACGAAGTAAAAAAGGATAACCTCCTCCAGGTCAGCTACCACCATTCCCAATATAACTTTCTCCGCCGGTTTCTCTACCTTCGATCTCAACCAAACGTCAGTTTCGATTTTTTACACACGTGTCCTGGATACACAGGATTCGTTGAAATTCGTGGCTCGCAGCTGAAGAGAGACGCACGGGCAATTAAGAATGAATTTATTCGACGACCTGGACAATAATACTGGATCGAAGACTCTCGATTTCTACATTTC